>RJWJ010001265.1:39606-140958 GCA_004363605.1 Indri indri | reverse complement strand
AGTTAATACCAATTTGATGGTGAGTACATGTGGTGCTTGTCTTTCCATTCTTGGGATACCTCACTTAGTAGAATGCGTTCCAGCTCTATCCAGGAGTATACAAGAGGTGCTATATCACCATTGTTTCCTAAAGCTGAATAGTACTCCATGGTATACATATACCACATTTTATTAATCCACTCATGTATTGATGGACACTTGGGTTGTTTCCACATCTTTGCAATTGTGAATTGTGCTGCTTTAAACATTTGGGTGCAGGTGTCTTTCTTATAGAGTATTATTTGATCTTTTGGGTAGATGTCCAGTAATGGGATTGCTGGATCAAATGGTAGTTCTACTTGTATCTCTTTAAGGTATCTCCATATGGCTTTCCACAGAGGTTGCACTAGTTTGCAGTCCCACCAGCAGTGTATGAGTGTTTCTATCTCTCCACATCCATGCCAACATTTATTGTTTTGAGACTTTTTGATAAAGGCCAGTCTCACTGGAGATAAGTGGTATCTCATTGTGGTTTTGATTTGCATTTCCCTGATGATTAGAGATGTTGAGCATTTTTTCATGTTTTTTGGCCATTATTCTGTCTTCTTTTGAAAAGTTTCTGTTCATGTCCTTTTCCCACTTTTTGATAGGGTCGTTTGATTTTTTCTTGTTGATTTTCCTGAGTTCTAAGTAGACTCTAGTTATCAGCCCTGATAATGGCTTCTCTTGTGCTAAAGTTCCTAAAAGAGGACAGATGTGGGGAGGTACCAGGGGGTGAAGATTGAAGGGGTCTCTGCATCGCTCCAGCCTTGCTGAGGTTCTTGGGACAAGAATGACAAGTGATGTAAGTGTTGCTCATTAGAATTGATTTCTGTTTCATAATTTATGATGCTATAAAAAAGGGAATCAAGGAGGAAGGGGTGGGTGGGGCACGGTGGCTCACGCCTGTAATCCTAGCACTCTGGGAGGCCGAGATGGGAGGATGGTTTGAGGTCAGGCGTTCGAGACCAGCCTGAGCAAGAGACAGACCCCGTCTCTACTAAAAATAGAAAGAAATTGGCCGAACAACTAAAAATGGAAAAAAAATTAGCCGGGCATGGTGGTGTGTCCCTGTAGTCCCAGCTACTCGGGAGGCCGAGGCAGGAGGATCGCTTGAGCCCAGGAGTTTGAGGTTGCTGTGAGCTAGGCTGACACCACGGCACTCTAGCCAAGGCAAGAGAGTGAGACTCTGTCTCAAAAAAAAAAAATAAATAAATAAAGGAGGCAGCAGTGAAAGGAGGGAAAGATTGACAAATATGGACAGGTGTCTCCCAGCAGCCTGGTCAAGACACAGCATGGCTAGGCTGTGACCTACAGGCCAGAAGACACTAGGATGTGATCTCTTTGAAAAGGCATTTCTCACATTAAACACTCACTTTCATACCTAATTTCATGCTTCTAGATATACAAGGCTGAACATGCCTCAAGCCCCAGGAGCCCGGCTCTGCTCCTGCCTCTCAGTCCGTCGGGGAACTTGCTCTGTCCATCATGCCCTGCCCAGACTATGTCTTGAACTTCCACTCTCCTAAACCTTTCCTCTTATCCTAAAAATATGACCAGGCCTCTTTCACTAAAGAAAAACAAAAACTTACTAAGCCCTATGACCTCCCTCCATCTGCTGATCCCTTTCATCATAGGCAAGATTCTTGGAAGAAAAGTGCACATTTTTTGTTTTCACTGGCAGCTCTCTCAGCAACCTGATTCTGCAGTGTGGCTCCGGAGGCCATTTCTGGGATCTCTGGCTTGAGTTTGTTTCTTCAGCTCTCCCCAAAAATCTCAGAGCTAAAATGTACCCTTTAGTTAATGTTTTGTTCCTTAGAGTAGCTAAAGAGAATGCTGTCATCTCAACCAAAAACTTCAACTATACAAAATAATATATAAAGAGTTGCTGGCAAAGGAAAATGGAATTCTCTATCTGACCTGGATGGGTTTGAAAGCCGTAAGGATCCGATATATCTTATTTAATTTATTTGCTTTAGTATGAAAAGAGAAAATAAAAACAGGCTCACCATTCTTTATGAGAAAAGTGGGGACTATCTCTACATTGTGAGGCTGGCAGCCTGAGAAAACTGTTCTGGGGGTGAGAGGGTCCCAAAGGTGGGCAATGGAAGGTCTTGTGCTCATGTCTCTAAGAGGGGCCCCTGTACCCATGGCAATGAGATGGGAGCCTGCCCTGGGCTACGTCCCACAGGGTAAGGATGGGAGGAGGCTGACCCATGGATGCATGAGGGCACATCACCTGTGACAGGTACATGGATGCCATCATGATCACCTTTTCATGTTACAGATGAGGAAACTGAAGTTCCAAAGAGGCGAACTGGCAAACCCAAGGTCCAGAAAGTCAGTAAGTGGCAGCGCCAGGCCTAGGTCCAGGTCTCCAGCCTCCCAGACCAATGGTCTCTCTAGATCCAAGTGCCCCATCAGTGACATGGGTCTCCCACACTAATGTGGCTTCAGACCTTGAGCAGCCACACTAAGGGGGACAGAGCCCAGGCCTGTCCTGGCAGCATCTCACCTCCCTCACACCACCCCCAGGCAGGGGAACCGAGGCCGAGGGCTGCGTCTCAGCAGCCGCTGAGACCCAAGGCAGCCCTCAGCCAACCACAGCCACTTCCTACATGTAATGAGTCACAAACAGTCCTGCGCCTCGAGCCCAGTCCAGACCTGCAAAGGCTGCCGGCCTGAGAAGCCTGGGCTGGTCTTCCGGTTGGGCTCAGGACCCTCATATCTGTGATATGCAGGCGGTGAGCCCTGCCCTCCTCCATGGGGGGGTAGACGCTGCCTCCCTGGGAGGCTCACATTACCTTCTAAGGTGAGAGAAAACCCCTGTGGAAAGAAGGCCTGGCCTTGAGCTCCTGCCCAGCTCCCACGTGGGGCTCCTGCCCAACCTCAGTGTGTCAGTGACACTCACACCCCAACCACATCAGTCAGGCCCTGTGATGGCCAGCTCTAGGTGTCAGCAAGCCTGGGCTGAGAGAGGTGCAGATAGCTAGCAAAACATTACTTCTGGGTACATCTGTGAGGCTGTTTCTGAAAGAGATAAGCATGTGAATCCGTAGACTGAGTAAAGAAGACCTGCCCTGACTAACGGAGGCGCCATCCCTTCTGCGGAAGGCCTGGGTAGAACAAAAAGGCAGGTGAAAGGCGATTTCACTCTCTCTTCTAGAGCTGGGACGTGCATCTTCTCCTGCCCTCAGACTTGGGCACTCTAGGTTCCTAGGCCTGTGACGCTGGGACTGACACCATTGGTCCCACAGGCTCTCAGACCTCAGACACAGACTGAGTTACACACCAGACTCTCTGGTTCTCCAGGTTACGGACAGTATATCATGAGACGTCTCAGCCTCAGTGATCATGTGAACTGATGACTGTCAGTCTTTTCCTATGCATATTGGCCCTCCATGCCCTGCATTTCTCATCAGTGGATTCAACCAACTGCGGATCAAAAATATTCGGCAAAATTAAAAATAAGAATAAAACAATAAAAAACACAAATTTTTAAAACTCAACTATTTATATGGTATTTACAGTGTGTTAGGTATTATATGTAATCTAGAAGTGACTAAAAGTATACAGGAGGATATGCATAGGTTATATGCAACTAACTATGCCATTTTATACAAGTGACTTGAGCATCCACAGATTTTGGTATCCACGGAGGGTCCTGGAACCCATCTCCCATGAATGTCAAGGGACGACTGTGTATCTTACTGGGCTTGTTTCTCTGGAAAACCCTGGTAAGCCCTTTCTGCGGTCCTTCCCCTATCACAAGATTTCCCCTGCAGTCCTTGGCTCCCTGGTTCTCAGCATCTCTCCTCCATCCAGCAGGGAGGACAGAGCACGTGATCCAACACAGCCTTACCACACCTTAAACCACCAGGCCACAGCCACTGTGCCCCACAGGGAAGAGTATGGGCCCCACAACCCCCACCGCAGCCCCAGAAGGTGCCCACAGGCCTTTGAGGCCCCTCCCAATGGGGCAAGGAGGGGAGAGAGAGCCAGCAGGGCTGTTCACTGGGAAGACTACTCCCCGTTTACGGGGCCAACCCTGTTCCGTGTGGACCTCAGAAGGACACCAGGTCACCCTCCAGCCTGTCCACCTGTTCCCAGTCCCTGGAACAATACCCTTCCCTTCTGTGCCCTGTCAAATGTCTGCTGATCCTTCCAGAGGCAGCTCACATGGCCCCTGGGGAGCCGGCCTTGACCCTCCTTTGATGGAATTAGGGGCTCTGGGCTCTCACAGCGCTCCCAGCAAGCTGTCTGTGAAGACTCTGGAGGTGCCACGTATGCTCAGAAACAAGACACGCAGCTTTCAGCTAAACTACAGGTGGCAGCCTGGACTGCTTCTCATTCAGCCAATATTTACTGAGCACACCTGAGCCTCGGCACTGGCAGGGCCTTTCCTTCCTGTCTGGTCACCATCTGCTGCAGTCACTGAGCCCCAGGGTGACTTCACAGACAGCACAACCTCACCCAGCACCTCCTCTTCTGACAGACACCTTGGCCCACGAGGGGCCCAAGCCACATGTTCTCTGGGAAAATGAAGGATAAATCCTCCTCTCTCCTAGTTGTCCACATGTGGCCCTGAGCAGTCACGTGTGTGCTGTCATTCCATAGACAACACCCCAGCCCACCCCGTGCTGTGTGGGGGCCCCACCTCCTTGGGACACAGGCAGTTCTCCATCACAAGGTCGGGCCCAAAGACAAAGCCCAGAGTCAGACAAATTGCTTTCCAGTAGAGGCAGATCACGTGCAGGTGAAATGCCCCAAATGCAGTTATTTGCCCTCAACAACAAATAACGAGAGAGAAAAGAATAGCAATTTAAATGGTGAAGCAATTCTAGTCAGGTCCTAAAATGAGTATGAGATGGGAGTTATAAATCCATGGTTCCCTGGGTCCATCTCTCTGCTCCCACCCACCTTTCTGGGTGCCACTGGTGTGCTGGTATCTGTTTCAAGGCCAGCTCTTTCAGAGGAAAGAACCATAGTTTCTAGCATTTGCCAATTCCTATGGTGTAAATTCTCCGCTATGGCCAACTTCAAAATACCAATGTCATGACACTGAACATAGAGTTGGGAGGAGATGCACAGAACCAGCTCTCACAAGCCAGTTCCGGCTGGCTCCAGCACACCACGGCCTGCAGGTGAATCTGATGTGTGACTATGCAGGACACATTCTTCGCATAGCATGGCCCCCAAACACCAGCCAACTGTTTCATCAGGGAGAAAAGGCCGTCTCTTCCAAAGCAGGAGGAAAGACTTGCTCCGGGATGGCATGTTGGTCTCCAATATAGCAGCACTCTAAGGGATTCACAGAGTAATTTTAACCGTATTTGATTTCCATGTGAAAATCTAATTCTTCCCTTCAATAATGAAAGCTAAAATGTGGGCAGTCCTCACACACCCTCCTCCCTCATTGGGCTGTCCCAGCCTAAGCCCAAGTGAGGTCCCCTGTCCACCTCTCCACAAGACTGTGTGTCCTTCAGGGCACAGAATGACATTTCCTTTGGGAGCCCAGCATGCTCGGAGCAGGACTTGCCATCCAAATGGACATTGATTCCATTCCTGCTTCTACCACTAAGCTGTGCAATCAGGCAGATCCTCGATAGCCTCACCTGCAAAATGAGATTCTACCTCCTCGCAGGACTGGCGGGACGACTAAATAAATATGTCGTAGAACAGAAATCACCCAGCACAGTGCAACACACAGCACGGCAGCTCCTACTGGTTCCCTGCCTTTCGGTCTTCCCAGGAGAGGGGCTGAGCCTTAGTCAATGTCGCCACTTGGTGGCTGTGCTCAGAATTGCCCAAAAGGCAAACAGCTGTTCCTGGATTTAAGGAAAACGGAGAAACCACTTAAAGAGGGAGGTGTTGCATTTCTGATGAGAAGCAAGTCCATGTTTTCTGAGAGGCCATTCAGAAGCAGACTGGGCGCTGGCATCTGAAAAACCAGGTTCGGGTCCCAGCTTTGCCAAATAGTAGCTGTTTGACCTTAGGCGAGTTATTTAACTCCTTTTTTTTTTTTAAAGCCAGTCAAATTTAGCAGTGGGGGGTTTATTTAACTTCTTTAAACCTGACTTTCCTCATCTGTAAAATAGGGAGACTTCTACCTTGTTCAATAAAACTCAGTGTCTGTTGCCCTTCACCTTATGAAGGTGACCCAGTGCAGTCACCAGCAGGTACTCGACAAATACTCCTGTTTCATCTGAATCCCTTGTGCGGGAGACGCTTCCTGCACTATGAATGAGCCAGCTTTACTATTATGCTAGATCAGAATTCAGGGGCTCCCCCTCGTGGCACTACATTTTCCTAATTTTCTTTAAAAAATAAAACTGTCCTTGGAGATAGGAGACACCTGAGGGTCTAATTCCTTCAGGCAACTCACTTCTGTGTTGTAGAGTATGAGCCGCTGAAACCCATTTACAGTGAAAGTAAAAGGTAAATGCATATCTATGAGGCACTTGCCCCCCAACACACACAGGGATCCTTCACTCATCAGAAAGAAATGTCATTAAACCCAAGCAAATAGATACGCAGAGTAAAATAGACATTTGTGGCCTGAGGATGGAAGATTACTTTGCACATGCAACAGAGTAAACCATGAGATGACTGGATAGATGTTTGCCCCAGGGTTGCTGGCTCTGGGGGGGACTTCTAAGTGCATGGCAATGATCCTAAGTGCCTCACCAAGCAGAATAGCCATTGAGATAAGAGCAGTCTATTAATGAGGCAGAGGCCCCTCCCTCCTGCCTGGATTGGTTTAGAGAGAGAGCAGCCCTGCTCTTGCCACAATCATCACTTGAGTCACCAGTTCCATCAAGGAGTGGACTTTTCTCCCCCACTGGCCTTCGGAGCACATGGGGCCAGTGTAGAAGGCAGTCTGTCGGTTGAAATGATGTTGGCATCTATTGACGAAGTCCTCAAAACCTCCCTACACGGGTGATGGAAGAACCTCTCCCTCCCAGGGAGGGATCTTCTCCGGACTGGACCCTTCCATCCGCTGAGATCTGCCCGAGTCTCATCAAGACCTGAGGGAGAGCTGGCCCCTGCCCGGTCCATCCATGCAACAGTTCTGCTCTCTGTCCACCCTCCTTTCCCCTGGACCTTCTGCCTGGGGAATGTGCAGAGGATGGGAGGCAAGTCCACTGTCCCATTCTCTGCAGGGTGGGTGGATCTAGGAAGGCCCATTTACCAGAATCCAAGCAATACCCGCACCTGACAATATTGAATACTAATTGCTCCACCTGGGTGTTACTATATTTGGGGCCTTTAATTAGTTTTAACCCATCTCCTAAAGCTGTCTCCAACAAAAGCCAAAATCTGCTTTCCTAACGAATGTATTTGCAGGTGCCCAATAGGCCTGGTGAGTCTCACAGGCTTCTGCTGCAGGTGTTTCCCCATGGCCAGGTGCTCCCTGCCCTATTTTGGGCAACTGGCATTCATTGAGTGCTTTCTATGTGCCAGGCGCTGAGGATAAGCACTTAACATGCGTCATCTCAGGAATCTGCAAACAACTCTGGTAGGTGCATATGATCACTATATCCACTTTAAAGATGAGAAAGTGAGGCTTACGGGAGCAAAGTGACTTTCCAAGCTCCCAGGCAGATAAGTAACAGTAAGGATTCCAACCCAGGACAGTCTGGCCCCAAAGCATTCATTCTTGTCCTACATTTGCAATGCAATCCTGATGGCTTTTCTCAACAGATCTTTCCAATAACATCTGTACTGGGACAACTATTACTTAGCTAGTCCAGGAACAAACAACAGACTCTCACTATGTTTTCCTTGCATAATACATCAACTTTTTGATATTTTGGGGCCAAATGACCCTTCCTTTGGTTGCTTTTACTTTAACCACTCTCGAATTCCCTTCTAAAGATGTTTGTGATGAACTTCCAACCCTTCTGTGCCCTGAAAGTCTGTTCATGTCCAACAAAGCAGGCAAGTAATAAGGCCTCGTGGACTTAGGTGGAATCTGTGCTTATAGATGAGACATCCCTGTCTCAATTCCTAAGGCTCGAGCAAGCACAGCTAGTGCCCAGACGCCCAATAAAACGAACTAGACCTCTTGGGAGAAATGGCCGATTCTTGATTCTATGACTGAAAAAAATATACAAGATGAGCCTGAAATGTCTTGCAGTGCCAGAAAGTAAACAAGCGCTCAAAAAAAAAAAAAAAAAAAAAAAAGGCACAACAGTGGAGATATGTCAAAAGGACACGGGAATCTACTGAAGAGCACCCACTGGTCAAAACTGGGACAATTTGAGCAACGAGATAAAATAGTGTTGATTTTATAACCCAAAGTATAAAATAAATGTCAATGAGTTCATACTGATATAAATGATTGAATAAATGCATGGATCAGAAGAAACAATCCACTGTGTAGAAGAATTCTGAATATAAATAAGATACTCCACCCTCAAGGAGGGGAAGGATAACTCCCCACTCCTAAAATGAGGCAGCACATAGTGACTTTTTCCCAAGGAATACAATATGGAAAGGAAGGAGAAAGAGTTAGTTTACAGTGGACGAACCTGCCAAGCACAACCTTTGACAAGTGCTCAAGGTCAACATTTACATGGCATAGGCATGCTGATACCATGTGTCCTTAATAAGACGTGATAAAAACGTCACTTTACCTCCGCGAACCTCCTCCCAAAAACCAAAACCCCAAATCCAAGTCTCCTCATGAAAGAAATATCAGACAAATCCCAATGGAAGAACATTCTACAAAATGCCTGACCAGTACTCCTCACAAACGGCAACAAAAACAAGGAAATCTGAGAAACTGCCACAGCCCAGAGGAGCCCAAGGAGACATGTAGGGTGGGATCCTGGAACAGGAAATGTCATTAAGTAAAAACTAAGGACATCTGAATAAAGTAGGGATTTTAGTTAATAATAATGTATTAATGTCAGTTCATTAATTGTAACAAACACTAATAGTGTAAAATGTCGATAATAGGGCAAACTTGGAGTGTATGGAAACTGTACTATCTGCCCAATCTTTCTGTAAATCTAAAATGCTCTAAAATATAAAGCTTATTTAAAAAAAAAAAAAAAAAAGTGCTACTGCTCCTGAGCTCATGTTCCTTCTTGTTACAGTAGCTCATGACAGTATTCAGGCACGTCCGGCCACCGTTTCCACAAAGGCCAGCAATGTCTACGTGTGTGTCTCTTGCCCTCTCTTGCACAGGAACACTCGTTCCCAAATAAAACCCTGTTCCCACTGCCGACTCTGCAGAAGTAGAACTGGAAACTGACCGGGCTCTGTCCCCAGTCCTGGTTCACAGGGGCTCACTCGACATCGAGCCCACAGACACTCAGTGAGCACGTCCTGTGAGTCCCGTGTGCCAGGGACAATGCCAGGCGCTAGGACACAGGGATGAATGCGGCATGCGCACTCCCGCCCAGCGGATGCACGGCAGAGAAGGGGAGAGACTAAACAAGGAAAGGGGGAGGGAGCCCCATTTCTAAGGGCACTAATCCCATACATGAGCTCTGCCCTCATGACCTCATCACCTCCCAAAGGCCCCACCTACTGATACCATCACATTGCGGATTAGGTTTCAACATATGAATCTGGGGAGGACGCACACCTTCAGTCTACAGCAATTAGCAAATTTAAAAATTCTATTTTATGTGTTAAATGGCCACTTGTATTTTTTCTTCTGAGTCTTCATAGACTTTTCCCATTTTCCTATCCGACTACTAGTCTTTTTCTTATTTCTTTTTAAGAGCTCTTGGTAAATTATAGAAATTAGCTATCTGTCTGCCCTATGTGTTGGCAACACCTTTCTCCAATATGTTCTTTTCTTTTTCTGTTGCTTGATCTGTTCTCCCATCAGGACGTTCTAGTGGCTCGAGCAAGCCCTCTTGGAATGTAGGGCAGGGACAGGTGATGAGGATTTGTGGGAAGGACATCCATCAGGTGGGACAGTGTCTCAGTCTTAAGCACCCGCTGCTCCCCAGGGACCAGCAGGTCCCCATGGTTTCTGTGGTGCTCGGCTGCGTGGGGAAACACGAGAGGAACCACGACTGTGGTGAAAAGCCACGTTCTGCATGAGGACAGTGCGTGGTGGTCAGGGAATCAGTGGAGGTGAGGCAGGGGTCTGCTGGCCAACAGGGAAGGGGTCGTGTCATTGCTTGAAAAAGAGGCTCCTTTGAGGAATCTTGACCTGAACTGAGCAGTGCTGACTGTGCAGCCGCCGGGAGCCTCAGACCTCTGTGCCGTGAAGCCGGCATCAGGCCTTCCCCAAGGCAGTGCCCCTGAACACTGAACGCCCAGAGAGCAGTCCCAGACCTACCAGCGATGCAGCCCGCAGATGGGATGGCCTGCTGGGGAGGAAGCCGTATCAGAAAGAAGACAGAGCTCTTTCTAAAGAACTAGCGGCTTGGCCCAAAGGCAGGAACAGGTGTCCTGAGAGGCTAATAGGCATGGAAGATCTGCCCCCCGGATCAAAAGAAACTCTGGCCAGTCCTTCTGGGGCCCCAATCCACTGAAGCCATGATGGGGGACGGGTACCACCGCACCGCAAAGAGGTGGAAAGTGTCCCGTTTGGCACTTTTTGCCTCAAAAAAAGAATAAGGCCTCTTGCACAGCTCCCTGAGGAGCACCCCCAAGCTGAAACTGGTCCCCTGCAATGGCAGGTCCCCCTCACACTCCGGGGATCCCCGGGAGTTCAGCTCCAATGGTGACCCCGCCCTTTAGTTTCTGGAAGGCAAGTCTTCCAGATTATGGTTTAGAAAACTTGAAGAGTTGTTACCAAGGAGGTTTCAATGATGCCAATCAATTTTCTAGTCATCTCCTACAGGCCCCTGTCTGCTAGCCCCGCGCCAAAGGAAAGCCTCAGCTCTATTGACTGGACAATATCCTCACCAGCCTCCAGGAATTGGTGGATAAAGTGAAATCTGGGCATCGGAGGCCTCTGTCTAGTGACCTCGGGGTCCCCTAATGCTAAGTCCAGACCAGTGGGCAGGAGTTTCCCCTGAGGTTATGTGTCCCGTGGCCTGGTGTGGGGCACACAATAGTGCCTTCTGGAAGATTTAAGTGTAATTTCCCAGAGTCACAGAGATGATGCTGGTCAGTCCCCCCACCTATGCACACGCATCATATTCCAACATCCAGAAAAACAAGATCAAAAACTTTGAACCTGTTTACAAAGGTCATCTCGAGGGGCCACTTCAAAGGTTTCTGAGGCTTTTCCTGTGAATGGAACCACTTCTGGTCTGAGGAGGCCCTGGCCCCGTTCATATCTCTCTTACCCGTAGTGTACAGGGGCGTCCCCCCATCCAGGCAACCTGAATCTCAGTCAGTACACTGGAGGCCACTGCTTACAGCAAACAGTGCGGTAAGGATGCTGGCTGGGTGAGGGGATCAGAGGTAAGGGGATGGGGGGCCCCTGAAGGAGGTTGTCTTCTCTCCTCACAGGTCTCCCCTGGTTTGCTCGAAACCCCACCCAGGCTGAACACTCCTGAGAAAGGTGAGCTGGTCCACCCCGCAGGCTGCCTCCTGCCAGCACGGCCCAGCCCGGCCAGGCTGAGCCAAAGGGCGTGAAACCAGTGTCCACCCACAGGCCTCCGGATCCAGTTACTTTTTCTTTTTCTTTTAATTTGTGGGATCATTTTGCAACTTCATCTTTTAAACTTTTCATCAATTTTTTAACAGACTTCACTAGAACAGATTTGGATTTTATAGAAAAATTGTGAAGGTAATAGAGTTCTCATATAGCCCGCTCCCACCTTCCCCTATTATTAGCATCTTACATTAGTATGGAGTATTTCTTACAATTAATGAACCAATATATTGATACATTACTAAAAACTAAAGTCTGTGCTTTATTTTTTACCTTATATCCTTAGTTTTTATCCATTGTCCTTCTGTCTCAGTATTCCACCCAGGACACCACATTCTCCTTAGCTGTGACAGTTTCAACTTACCTTGTTTTTGATGAGAGCTTTGAGCAGTACAGTCCAGCTATTTTGCAGAATATCCCTCAATTGGCATTTTGTTTGGTGTTTCTCTTGTGATTAGATTGGGGTATATGTTCTTGGAAAACCACAGAGGAAAAGTGGCATTTTCATCCCATCATATCAAGGGTACATACTATTTTTTTAAAGCAACATGACAATATTTTATGTCTGAAATATAAGTTTTCCCTAATTTATGTAGTTAATTTGTATTCATGATTCATAAAATGACCCATTTTTTATCTTGCTCCACTTTTATAGTAAGCAGAAAACTTTTTCGCTCTGGTTATGGACACACGGTAATTCCTGCTGATGTGTTTATGTTCACAGCTTTATTTGCCTCCACCCGGGATGAATTCGAGGACTGACAATGCCGGGATCCATCAAAGGACAGATACTCAGGTAGCCTTCACTATCATGAGTTGCATTTGCAGGAGCGAAAAATGGATGCAGTGGCTCCGCAGCAGAAATTTTAGTGAACGTAAAGACAGGGGACCCTTTACCGAAGATACAGAAGGGCATGGTCCCCACACCTATATCCAGACATATCCCCACTCAGTGTAACCGGGAATTCACCAAGAGAGTGGTCAAAGGTGTGGTGCTGACAGTGAAAAGCAGCCTTTTTCTCAAACCCGCAGTCCAGAATCCCAGTTCCGAAGACAGTAGGATTTCCCCTTGCCTAGGAACAGATTCTTTGCAAACGCCCACCTCCCATCCTTTGCTTGCGCCCACATCCACCTCCCAGCAATGCTGGCTGGCAGTGAAGCAAGTGGAGCCCGGGATACATAATGAACAGTTGAATCTGTCAGCACGCCCTTTTCTATTCTGCTTGAAACACCCGCAACGAACGTGCCTCAGTTCATCAGAAATGATGAGCCGGTTGTTGGCTGTGTCCACATCCGAGGTCATGTCCACTTGGAACTTCCTCATCGTTGGGTTCATCTGGAGAACACCTCTCAGCTGGGGCTCTAGTGCCTTGATCTTGGAAACTAGCTCCCCCACGTGGGAATTGAGACCACAGAGCAGAAGGGACACAGTAAACCCTCCCATGGGGCTCCTTCTGCAGTGAGTTGATGCGTTGAAAGCAGCAGAGGTTTCCACATTTCAGGTACGCTGGTTTTTCGAATAAGTTAGGCAGACAGAACATGTGCTTACTTCTTTAAAGCATTCAGCCATGGCCACTGTCTCTCCTCCACTAAATTCTCTCCTGGCTTCTAGCTGCTTCCAGAGACAGCTGAGATCTAAGGCTACACACTATTAACATGACTTCGTTGTTGATGTTGACATGGATCATCTGCCCGAGGTTTTGCCTTTTTGTGATTTTTTTTATTCCTGCTTTGAATTCTTATCTCCATTTCTAAGAGGATTTTCTTATTTTCAGAGTTTCTTTCCTGTATTACTTTTTTAGATGTATGCATTTTCTAGCAAGGTGTTCCTGGCTTTTATCAGATCCTCAAAGGGTCTGTGTTGCCATATAGAGATGTCAAAAGTCTAGCAAGGCCCCAGCTGGAGGAGCCCTTTAGTTCATTTCCGGCTCAGTCAGTGCTGACTGAATATGGACCAGGACCTCAGGCGGGTAACAGGGGAGGGAGAGATGAGACCTCCCATCAGGGCTGTAATTTTCTATCAGGTAAAATACAGAGTACAGAGCTCACATCAGGGGACTGTTCACCATTAACCATGGGACCAGGGAGGGTCAAGGAAAGAGTGTGGGAAAACCTCACAGACAAGTAAAGATTCAGTGAGACCTTAAACCTGGGGCAGGATTTCCACAAGCCCAATTAGGAGAGGTAGAAAGCCACTCCAGTAGGAGGAAGCAGCTTGAACTAAGACACTGAGAGAGGACAGTCAGAGGCAGAATTCTGGAGGAGGTTGCGGTCAGTCGGATACTGAACGGGGTTCAGGGGAGTGGCTGATAGTGGGTCCTTGTCAAGAACTCGCAGGCTCAGCAGGTCATGGTGGACACGCCCTGTAGTGCCAGCTACTCGGGAGGCTGAGGCAGGAGGATGGCTTGAGCCCAGGAGCTCCAGGCCACGGTGAGCCATGATAGCAAAACTGCACTCCACCCCAGGAGACAGAGTGAGACCCCGTCTCTAAAAAAAACACTCAGACTCACATTTTCTTCACATTTAACATTTCTGCCATTGGAATACCTCTTTGAATCAGGTACTTAGTGGTACATAAAATATTGTTCTATCTAAAACTCCCTACAAATGTAGATTTGATAAAATGCAGTAGCTACTATTAATTTTAAAAATAAGACAAACTACCCTTTATAAAAGGAGCTATAGAAAACAGAGAGGGAGGCTAATTTTCTTTTCTGTAAACATTTGTTTGAATATTTAATTATATGTACATTACATGATTTTTGTCATCAGGAAATACATGTGGGAGAGGCACAATTTGTTTTCTTTGTGTCACTAATTAGTTAAACTAATGTTATATTTTTTAAATAGGTGTAATTTGTTTAGTATTTATGCTAAGCACTGAGTCATACATTATTTCATTTAACCCTTAAGACAGCTTGTTGAGGTCTATCCAATTAATATTCTTATTGAGGACATGGGCTCACTAGAAATCCGAGGTACGGAGAGGTTAAGTAACATGACACAGGGTCACACAGCCGGAGAGGGGAAGCCAGGCTCCCAAATTCAGCAGGCAGGCATCTGAGCTGTGATAGCCGGAGATGAGAATGAAGTGGGTCAACCACCTCAGGCCATCTGGACACTGACCTTGGAGACAGGGATGATCATCCCCACTTTACAGAAAACACCAGCTCAGAGAGGCAAGGAAGTGAGGGAGAAAAGGGTGACAGAGACATAATTGGGGAGCTCCTTTGCTCTTGACTTGGGTGCCCTTTCTCAGTCCTTCAAAGCAGGCTCGGCTTCCAGGGACCACAGATCCTCCCCAGGGTTGGGCATTTCCCACTGCCCCAACCCCAGGAGCACACCTGTCTCCCATCTCCCGTCTCCCATCTCCCATCTCCCATCTCCCTCCTGCGCCCCAGGCAATCAGCCTCCACTTCTCAGAGTCAATCTCAAGGTGGGACAGAGGCTGTTTCACCTCAGAAGTCTCTTATCTGGGTGGAGGACTGGACCCGAGGTGCAGGACTCTCAAGGGTGCCCCATTCCCCAGTGGTAATCCACCCACTCCTGGCCCAAAATAATTCTCATGCAGCCCAAGTGGAGAGGTGGACCTCAGGAGTCCCCACCCTAATCCTGAGCCTAGACCCCTCCGAGTCGGGACCCCAGCCTGGGACTTGGCTCCGGATCACTGAATCCAGGGTCACCTGTTTACATCCGAAACACCGCCCCAGCCACCCCCTCCCAGTTTCTCTGGCTCTAACACTCCCATCTGCTCCCTTCTGAGGTCACTCTGGAGAGGAAGGCAGAGACTCCATGACCCGCCGTATGCCAGCACCGGGATACAAAGACCAAGAAGCAAAGTTGTTACCCTGGTTGGGGCCCCAGACTAGCGGGGAGGTGGAAGCAGAAATCACTTCAGTGCAGGGTGTGGGTGCCACAGTACAGTGGCCTTTAAGAAACATCTTTGATTAGGAGACAAGGACAGCCCGTGTGAACACTGCAATAAAGCAGGAAAGGAAGGTGTCTTGGAGGAGGAGAGCAAGATGACCTGCAGGGGACGGGTGGAGCCCTAGGGGCACTGAGGCCCAGGTTTCTGGTCATGGTGGAAGCCGAGACAGATGTTAATGGAGGGGCTGATCACACATGTGTGGGATGAGCGCTCCTGACTGCACCTCAGTGTCCTGAGGGTTGGCGGCAGGTGGCCAAAGCAATGGCCTTGACATTAATCCAAAAAGAAAAGGGACAAAGATGAGTTTCTCATGCATAAAAATTTACCAGTAGCATGACAGTCTGAGGGAATTACGTGAGCCCATGGGCTGCCTAGGTTGTCCCCAGATCCATCTTCACACGACTCCAGGGGGTCATGTAAGGTGGGGCTGGGGGTCTCAGCATAGGGCACAGAGGCAAACAGGATTGAGGAGGGGAGAACTGTTAGCAGCCTTCCTGAAATAACAGGAAAATATCTAATCTCACGATTTTCTAATAACAGCTAAAAATCAATCTTGAGCTTTCCCTGCCCGCTCCCTGTTTCCCTCCTAGGCTGGCAGGCACCCTGCAGGGTCCCATTGTCACAAAGATGAAAGACAGAAAGGAAATGTAAATCTTTCTCTTCTCATTCACCAGCTCGCAGCCTTTAGGATTTGCTTCATAGCCTCAAGGAGTTCCTGAGAGCTCCAGGACAGACAGCAGGGGGTAAACTCCAGGCCTCCCTTTCCTGCCCAAATCCATATCTCAGGGGCAAAATCGCATCCCTGCATAAGCCGGACTACGTTTCAGAGATAACCAAGTCTCCAGGAACTGAAGAAACAAGAAAGATGGATAACCTAATGTCTCACAGTTGCCTGCTAATTCCTCCACAACAATTACTTTTTTTTTCTTTGTCCCCATAAAAGCAGCAAGCCACCAGGCCTCGCTGCTGGCATCTCCCTTCTTTTTCTTTGGAACGCCACACCCTTTCCCTGCTCTTTTCTCTCTCTCTCTCTCTCTCCTTCCTAAAGGATAAAATTAACTTGTTTACTTTTATATCTTAATCTCTGCGTGAGAAATCTTTCTCCACCAGCACCGTGAGCACCTGCTAGGCTTTCCACCCTAACACTGACTCCCTCCACCACCTGTTTCGCTGCTCAATTCAGAGTCCAGAGAGTCAATGTGAGCTGGGGAGGAATGGTGGGCTGCAGGGCCAGGCCCCAAGAGGGTGGAGTTTGACACCAGGAGCCTCATGGCAAAGGCGAGAGCAGAATTCAGCAGCAGCGGGGTCCTGGTGCAGCCTCCACTCAGAGCACGGACCAGCCAGCAAAGAGGAGGGGCAAGGAGAAGAGAGGAAAGCCCACCACGCAGGGAGGTGGAGCCACCACCAAGCAGACTGGGGGGAAGGCCAGCGTGGATCCGTGGACGGGACAGAAGCCCAGTGTCACTGGTGAGATCAACAAGATGAAAACACAGAAAAGCACAGAACTCAACACCTCCCACCTGGAAGGCTTGGGTCCTGGACAGGCTGGGGCCAGGGTGTGCAGTCTCCCCAGGAAATGAAGCCCCTGAGGCCAAGGACAATCTTTGCAACTTTGTGTCCTCAAGCTTCCCATGGGCCCTTCAGGTAGTGGGTGCCAAATAAGCACCTGCAGGGTGTGAGGATGACACAGCGCCTGAAAGCTTTCGGGGTGGAAGGCTGTAGCATTGAGACTATTCTCCTCTGGAGACCAAGCTCACTCTGCACCTCAGACAACAAAGAATTCCTCCGCAGGGCATCGCTGTAAATAAGGACCTCGGACTTAACTTTTCTCCCAGAAAGAATTCCAGGCTCCAGTCCCAGCTCAGAGGTTCCTGTCTGCTTGGAACTCTGCTCCTGGCCTTCTGACCACCCAGGGCCCAGAGGTCCCAACTTTGTCAGGCCTGAGCCTTACAGGGAAGGTGCCTCCCACCACCCTTCACCTTGCCTTGCCAGCACCTGCTCTGACACCTGCCCCAACATGCAGAGACCAAGACCCAGTGCAGGCTCAGGACTGCGGACAGGAACTACAGGCCACATGCCCTGACGTTTCTCTCAAACCTGAGCACATGGACTCATCTACCAACTCAGTGAACATGCTCAACCGTCTCCAGGCCTCCTGGGGAGCCAGCAGCAGAACTGGGCACAAAGGTCTGTGGAGCTCAAGCTGGGCTTCCTAGACACAGCAAAGTGGCATGTGGCATCCTCCTCCCAGAAGAGTCTGCACCCACAGGCAACTTCCCATGAGATATTAACTCTACTGTCCAGGCCAGAGCACTTGCCAATGTCCCCGGTGCCAATGTCCCCAGGTCCCTGGTGCTGGACAGCTGACTCTCCCAGATGCCTTATAAATTGCTGGCACTAATCCAGGATTCTTGGGGTTGGTGATCTCCCTGTCCCCTATCCAGGCTTTCACCCCTGGCCCCATATAAGGGAGAAAGACATGGGAGGAGGACCCCTCCTCTGGAACAAAGCCCCCTCTCTGTGACCAGCAAATTGCTGAGGCCCAGCCCCGCCTTTCCATGGCAGGATGACAGGACTGGGGTCACAGTCCTCTTCTCTTCTTGCCACCCTTTCTTGGTAAGTTTCCCCCAATAAAGCCCGTTTCTTGGCCCATATGAAATGGGACACAATGGTGGCGATCACAAAACGGTGGCAGAGGAGTAGGCTCTGCCTGGCTCAGATTTTCCATGTTCCTGGAAGCAAATCCTGAGGAACCCTCACAAGAGCAGGCAAGCTGTGTGGACAGGAGTGGGGATAAAGCACAGACCCTGAGCCCTGTCCCCGGTGACCCAAGGATAGAGAATCTGGATTCCAGGTTGGTGGCAAAAAGTGGTAGGAGCAGGAAGGGAAGCCACTCAGTACTGGGGGCGGGAGCGGGGCCCTCATCCATAGGGGGAAAGATGGAACCTGTACAAAGTGCCCAACACGTGCTGGGCACTGTGCCAGGGGCCCATACGTGGGATCGCACATGCTCCCTGTGGCTCAGCAATGCTGCTCCTAACTACCTAGTCTACAGAAATGCACCTGCACCCAGGTGCAGAGGAAAAGGCTCCTGCAATGTTGAGTGAAAGAAGCCGGAGATAAAAGAACACAAACCCTACGACTTCACTTGTGCAAATCCCAAACACAGGCAAAGCCAAATCGTCATGTTCACGGATGCGAACTGAGGGGGCTGAACTGGAGAGAATCAAGTAGTGATTATCTCAGGGCGGAGGGGGAGACCTTGTGACATGGAAGAGACACAGAGTGTCCTGGGGTACTGGTGGTGCTCCGTCTGGTGGCACGATGGTGCTTACATTGGGTGTTTGCTTTATAATAATTCATTAAGCTTTACATTTATTTTTATGCACTTTCCTGTGTGTTATTTTTCACATTTAAAAATACCGTGGATAACTTTTAAGCATAAATGTTTACAATATTTCTGTTTTTGCTCTTAGAATTTATTCACAGTGTGGGTAACTGAGGTACCCGGTATGAATATTTTTACCAATCTTGATACATATTATAGACAATATTGTATCAAATCTAATTTGCATTTCTATGACTACTAGTAAGTTAGCACGTTTCCCCAACTGTTTGTTAGCTGGTCGTATTTCCTATTTTGTGAATTATCTATCCATATCATTGAATATCCACTGGGGCAATGTGGTTATGTTCAGATGGCACCTCCCTGGCATTTTGAGAGGACAGAAGGATTCACGGAGAGGAAGATTTTAGAGATACCAAGCAGGGGGACGGGAGGCGGAGGTCAAGGGTAGCAGGAGGGATCAGCCAGGCCCCTCTTGTTCTGGCATGTGTGATTCCACGAGCTGGCGGCCCTGCCCTCTCTGCAGCCACAGAGCTGTGTGGGTGCTGTGGTTTGGCTCCATTCATCCTGTGTCCAGAAGCAGCTCGAGGGAAGGACCCTGGGGAAGCCAGTGAGCCAACTTCACACCTGCAGGGGAGGAGTGGCTCCCGGAGGCATCAGACTAAAGGAGAAAAAAAAGAGCAACTGGGATTGGACTCAGCGTGGATGGGAAGAGCACAGTGACGGGTGTAGACAACACACACAGGCAGGGTTGGGGAAAGGGCACTTCAGCTGAGGCAGGAAGGACTTTTGGGGAGGGGGAGGTGAGGGCGGGGAGCCGGAAGAACCGTGAGCACATAGGAACTGCGTGGGCTGGGTGGCACATCAGGCATGTTGGAGACTAGACCGGAGAGATCGGAAGAAACCACAACGGCCTTGAATGTCATGCTCAGGAGTTAAGCTTCATCTTTTAAGTCAGCATTTCCCAAAGTACGTGATGATTCAGAACACTAATTTAGCAGGAGCTCAGTGGGGCTTTTGCTTAGAAAAATAAAAAAAAGAAGAAAAAAGAAAGAAGGGAATGTGGAATCCTGTGGTTATATATGTTGTGAAATACCAGATTAAAGAATTTTAGCTGATGTTCCTACCAGAGTAGGGACTATGAATATCTCACAGGGGCTCTGGTCTGTAGCATTTCTGATATTTATCTGACCTTTCCCCTCTCCTCCTGTATGGAGAAGTATCTCTCAGAATTGATGCATGGATCAGGCGAGAGTTTCTAATGTAGGTAAAAGGGGTGCCAGTCTGTTGGTACAGTGAGTGACAGGAGCCAAGCTACGTTCTGCCGTCCCCTACGTGCCCTCACCTCCTTCTCACTCCCCCACCTGTGATAGGTCATCAGCAACATGGTCACTTTCACTGAAACCCTATTTTTGTCACAACAGCACAATCACGTCTACACATTAAAAATGAGCTATTAGGGTGGGTCTGCCTGTCCCCAACCCAGACCTCTTCAGTGATATATAATTCCTTCCGCAAACAGTTAATGAGCCTTACTATGTACCAGCCACTGTCCCAGGTGCCTGGGAGACATCTACAAAGGAATCCCACACAACTCCCTGCCCTCATCATTCTACTAGAAGAAGAAAGCACTTCACAGTAATCGTAAGAGATAAGGAAATGATATAGTATGTCCGAAGGTGACAAGCCCTCTGGAGAAAGAATAGGGTGGTGAGGTTCAGGACCTGGGGCTGGGGGTGGCTTCCATTTTGCATCAGGTGGTCAGAACAGGCTCCATGAAGGAGATTTGGGAGAAAAAAAATGTAAGGAGGTAAGCAAGTGGCCAAGTAGACATCCGAGGAATAGCTTTCCAGGCAGAGGAAGCAGCCTGTGTAATGGCCCTCAGGCGGCGCCTGCCGCGTGTGTTCCTGGAGCAGGAGACCAGCGTGGCTGGAGCAGATACCAGCGCAGGCACCAGGGAAGGAAATTCGCAGACCAGAGAGGTAACAGGAGCCCTCGGCTCCATCCTGACCTGGAATCTCAGGATGCCAGAGGCAGAAGGACAGATGGTATGATAACCGACCACTCTCTGGACAGATGAGAAAACGTGGTGGACAGGGTGGAGGGACTTCCCCGATGGACACTGGACTAGAACTGAGTTTCGGGACGGTCTTTCTCAAAATCAACTCTTGCTAGAGCAGATCTTGCCTGGGCTCGGTGCAGGGCTGTGCTCCTCTTTCTGGACTTCACCACGACCGTTCCTCCCTCTGGACTCCACCACGACCGCGACCACCACCGCCAAGTGTCCAGGAAAGACGGCCCACGTGACCACAACAGCAGGGCTGGGAGACCCAGCTCGGAGTGGCTGCTGCTGCAGCACTTTCCACCAGGGGGCGCTGACAGCCCGCACCGCTCCTCCCTGCGTCCCCAGGGACTCCAGCTTCTGGGCTCCGGAGTGCTGCCCACACCCCGTTGTGACCCTGACTCCCGCCCACCCAGTGTTTCCCTCCACCCATGCTTGCCCCTGTGCCTCAGTTTCTCTCTCTTCCCTGAGTATGGGGTGGGAGAGCCCAGCCCCCAAGAAGAGCCCTGAAAAAGGGACCCCAGCCTGCGTCCGAGGGCGGGAGAGGGAGAGGGGATGTGAAAGGGGGGCCCGAGCGGGGGGCGGGGGGGGGGGACGTGCGCAATGTGCACAGTCACCGGTGTTGTCTGCCGTCCTCCCTGGGGGCTGGCTCTTGCTCTTTCCTTGTTGTGTTTGCTGCTGAGGGGTCCCCAGGGGCTCATTTGGAGCCAGGGAACAGCGCAACCAGGGGGTAAGGGCAGAGGAGAGATTCAGAGAGGAGCCGCTTTTGGCTGTGAGGCCTGTGCAGGGCCAGAGCCCCTGGAGAGGGCCATTCCTCCGCAGCCCCATTCCCAGGGCTCATCACTTTCCAACAGCAACAGCCCCAACAAAGGGGAAACTGAGGCACCAGAGAAAAGGCCCAGCTTCCAGCTACCCTCCTTTCCTGCCCCTGGATGTCTCAGGAGGAGGCCACTGTGGACTGTGCCCACAAACCTGCTCTTCTCTGGGGCCACATTTCGGTTCCCATGAGGGCCGGGGAGGGTGGTGCTGCTACAGTCCTCTTCCCACCCCGAGGACGCAGACGTTGTGTGCCCAGCTACACCCAACTGGCACACATGCCCAGCTCAGGAGGGGGAGACGGTCCAGACCGCCCCCACCCCACCACTCCACAGGGTTTAGGGGCTGGAAAAGCCAGGCCTGGGAGAAGCTGGGGGCGGGGGGGCTCAGCACAGTGTCTCTCTCACCCCACTGCCCTCCAGCTCCCACTCTTCTCCCCTGGTTCCCCCGCCCCTTGACCTGCTCTTGGGGCTGGGAGACTTAAACCCCCATCCTGATAAGCAGAGGTCAGTGGGAGTCCCCAGCCGACTCGGGAAACCGGCTCCTCCCCTGAACTTTGGTCTTGCTTAGTAGCTGGACAGAGGCCAAGAAGAAGATTTCCCCTCTCAGAGTCAGACTTCCTGCTGGCCTTAGGCTGGGGAAACCCCAGAAACTGCACCTCTCTGCCCCCCAGGGACACACGGCAGTCCAGGCCAGGGCAGGCAGTCCAGTGCCCTCTTGAAGACAGGGGAGGGTGCGGCTGGGGCAGAGGGCAGGACCCGGGGGGCCTCAGGGGAAGGGCTGGGAGGCAAGGGAGTGTTCTGAGGGGACACCAGGGGATGGGGCAGGGGCCCAAGGGGGGCCTAGTTCACCCCTTCCCTTCTTTCCTGAGTACCAGGGTTTTGTCACTGTCAGCCAGCTCAGGGGAGAGGGCGAGAGCTGGGGGCACAGTGAGGGGGTGGCGGGGAGACACGAGCATGCTCACTTGTCTGTCGGGAACAGAGTGGGCCTTGCAGCCCAGGAGGAAGGGATGGTGGTGGCGCTGAGGTGAGGGAGGAGACAGGTGGCCAGGCCCACTGTCCCCACACGCTAGCTAGGCGCGGGGTGGTGGTGTGCTCTCCTCCCACATCCTGCTGGGGTGGGAAGGAGGGAACTAGGAACGAGGCGCTGGGAGTGGGGGGTGTCCACATGGCAGGGAGAGAAGGCAGCTGAGCTAGGGAACGGTCCTGGGCATTAGAATAGTTATTCTTGTCCTCGTTTCCCTAGAGATCTCACCGCAGCCCCTCGCAGCAGCTGTGATCTGTTCTCCCTCCAGCACTCCTGCTGATGGATTAGAGGACCATGCCCAGAGTCCCAGCCAAGGGCAGGAAGCCCCATCTCCCCTGCAGTCAGCAAGCCTCCACCCCCATCCTCTTCCCCTCCAGTGCGGCTAACTGCTCCCCTCCTGGCCAAGCCAAGCCTCCTCCTCCTCCTCCTCCTCCTCCTCCTCCTCCTCCTCTTCCAAGAAGCTCTCCTAGACTGACCACCCCCATCCACTCACTGCAGGGCTCCTCGCCACCCTGACCAAATACTCTGCATTGCTACGTGTTGATAGGTGGCTGTGTAAATGTTCTAAGCACTGTGGTTTCCTGGGTGTGGCTCAGGTCTCTCCCATTAGGAGCAGCTCCAGGGCAGGACCTCAGGGTCAGGTCACAAGCCAGTGGATCTGAAGCGGGTGGGGGAACTGCCAGGTGGATTTTTAAACACAGAATCCTAACCAGATGGCCCCCATCTCTCCATCAAAACCTGTATAAATCTGACCTTTGCATTTCCCCATCCCCAACTTTCTTCTCAGACCTGAACCATCTGCTTCTCCCAGTTTCCCATTCTCTGCCAACAGTTCCACATTCTCCTGTTCACCCAGACTTGAAACCTCAGTGTTGTCTTTGACTCTTTCCTCTGACACCCCAGATACAGGTCCATATCAAGTTCTGCTTTTGCTGATTGGGGTCAGAACGATCACCTCATTTCATTTCAAGTCAACAAACATTTCCTGGCACCTTCCAGGGGCTGGCTGATGTCAGGCACTGGTACACAAAAGATGAGTAAGACGCCAGCCTTGCCCTCCAGGCAGTCACCACGGTGTAAGTCAGACTATAGTAAGTATTATACTAGAAGTACAGAGGGCTTTGGAAATCAGAGGGATGGATTTCTACTTGGGGGTTGAGGAAGGCAGGCTGGACTGTTTTTGTTTCTCCTTCATGGAAGGAATGAAGCTCTGGCCCTCCAGGGGCTGGCTGGGTGGCCTTGGACAAATTTCTCAACCTCCGAGCTTTTGTTTCCTCAACAACAATATGGTAATGGTAAAAATCCTTACAGGGTCTGGAGAGGATTAGCTGTAATAATGGCTAACATTTATTAGCTCTCGTTATGTACCAAGCCGTGTCCCAAGTGTTACATATGTATTCTGTCATTTAATCCTTGCAACCCCCCTACAATGGAGGTGACATTATCAGTCCTATTCTCAGATGAAGAAACAGAGGCTCAGGGAGGTTAAGTAAATTGCTCAAGCTAGCCCAACTAATAAGGATTTAATGGGAGACAGTGTTTTATAATCTGATTCTACTCACCCATGAAATTTTATCTTCCAAATAATTATAATAGCTATCTTTTTATTTTAATACTACTCTGTGCCTGGCTCTATGTTGATTGCTTTACTTGCATTTAATCCTTAGAGCAACCCTGAATGGCAGATACTATTATATTTTGAGGCAATCGAGGCTCAGAAAGATTAAGTACTGCCCAAATTTGGACAGCTAGTTCCCTGCAGAGCCTGACTTAAGCCTGAGTCTGTCTGACTCCCAAGTTCTCTCTTCTGTGCAGCACCCACCCACAGCTCAGCCCGTCTGGTCACCTCCCAGGCTCACACAATCACCAGGCTTGTTCTCCCTCCTTGCTTTGTTAAAACACCCACCCACTCTTCACATCACCTCTGAATTGCCCCTCCGCCTTTCCAATTCCTACCCACCGTTCAAGGCCCAACTGAAATGCCACCTTCTCACAAGGCCCTGCATGCTAATTGGTTCAGGCCAACCCTGGCTTCTCTTCCTTCAGACAGCACCGAGCAAGTAACATTGCTGACATATTTTGGCACTTGGTCATATTTAATTGACGGTGAAATTACATATTATTTGGCTTTGTCTTCTAATTATTTAATGTTTAGAAATCTTAAATCCCTAATCAAAGTGCAAAAACTCTTCGAGGGCAAGAACCTTGACTTTCCCTTTACTTAGTCTGCCTCGCGCCCTCATCACTTAGCAGAGCGCTAGCACTCTGCAAGTGCTCATTAGATAAATACAGATTTAAATGGCATTGAGGAGCCAGGAATTCCCAGATTATTAGTTATATTCATACCTTATAGTATGGATGCATGGCTATACAGTGTGTTACCCTGAATGTAGCACAAACCTGACCTGAAGGCAGCTCCCCCCTGGGCTTCTGGGAGCTGGAGGTCCTTCAAGGATAGATCAGCCAAAGGGCAGCTTTACCCTCCCCTTCCCACTGGCAGTGCCAATTCCCTGGCCCCGCCTCCCTCCCTATCCTCCCTATAGGAAGGTGCTCAGAGACTTACTGGAAGGGAGGAGAAGGAAAATGGTGGGGCAGGGAGGTATAGAGAGGCTACTGACAGCACTGAGGTCTAGTGTGTCTGACCCGCCCAGGTCTCTGCAGTGACCCACGCAATCAGGCCTGGCTTTGTGGGCCAGCAACCCACACAGTCATACAGTGTCCTGTATTCAGACCTGCACTTGCTGTCGCCATCTTGAAATTCTTAATTTTTGAACAAAGGACCCCCACATTTTTATTTTGCCCTGGGCCCCACAAATTATGTAGCCGGTCTTGCATGCAATCCTTTCTACAAAGCCCAAGCCCACACAGATGAAGGTGAAAACACAGCCTGGTGTCTAACAGCCTGGGCTCCTTCCTGGCTCTGCCACTTATCAGCGATGAGGGACTCTTGGGGTAAGTTACCAAATCTCTCTCAACCTTCTCCCAGCTCTGTCTCAGTTTCACAGTTTCCTCATCTAGAAAGCGCAGACTCCCTTAGTGTTTCCTGGAGGGTCAAGAGAGAAAATGTGTGGAAAGAGCTTCGTGCACAGCCTGGCACGTAGTAAGCACTCAACAAATGGTGGCTACTGTGAGTGCTACTGTGCTCATTGCTAAGGCAGGAGGTGCAGGTGGGAGTTGGGAAGAGCCAGAAGCTTGGTCTTGACACCAGAGGATTCATAGTGGAGATCTGGAGATTCAGAGAAAGAAACAGGCCCTGAGAGTGCAGGCCTGCCTCCATTTTTAATTACCCTTTCTCTCCCTCCACTTTCCTAATCACACCTCTCCTGCCTCCTTGGGAAGGGCCTGTGCCCTATCTCAGGCAATTTTCTTATCATGTCTTGAACATGAGCATTGCGTGTCTCTGCTTCTGAAGCTTTGCATAAAACATGTGATCCTAGAATATCCTCTCACTCCTCCTCCCCAGCTCATGCCTATCACCTCCTCTAGGAGGCCTTCTTTGACTAGAGCCTTCTTTATTCTACCTCTTCTGCATTCTGGAGCGGCATTATACTGCAAATGCTCGAGCTTTGCTTAGTCTTGTTTCCTGCCTTCCCCTACTCACTTAGAAGAAACAGATGCCAGATGTGCATGGTGGCTCACGCCTGTAATCCTAACACTCTGGGAGGCCAAGGCAGGAGGATCGTTTGAGCTCAGCAGTTCCAGACCAGCATGAGCAAGAGCGAGACCCCGTCTCTACTAAAAGTAGAAAGAAATTAGCTGGACAACTAAAAATATATATAGAAAAAATTAGCCGGGTGTGGTGGTGCACGCCTTTAGTCCCAGCTACTCGGGAGGCTGAGGCAGAAGGATCACTTGAGCCCAGGAATTTGAGGTTGCTCTGAGCTAGGCTGACGCCACAGCACTCTAGCCTGGGCAACAGAGTGAGACTGTGTCTCAAAAAAAAAAACAAAAAAACAAAAAAAGAAGCAGATGCCATGTCCCCATCTAGAATGTAAATGCTTGAGGCCAGATACCCTGAACCTTTTGAAATTCTGGCCACCACATGAATGCCTCTTTCCCAGCTGCGACGTATGTGTGAGCCCACTTCCCTGTGCTCGGTTTCTGTCTTTGTCAAAGATAGTAGAACACACCTGCCCCTTGTCACCTTCTCAGTGTGATGGAACGTAACCACTCGGAAAAGAAGGTTGAACTTCTGGGAATTGGGGCTCCAGAGAACTGCAAGATAATCATTACTTATATGTGCTTTGGTCCTCATCAATGTGGGTGAAGGAAACATCGTTCCGCAGCAGAAAAATCCCTCGGAAAAAGAGCCAGGAGAGCCAGCATCTGAATTCCAGCTCCACTGCTGACATGGTGGGTGACCTGAGCAAGAAACTTCTCCGTGACCCAGTTTTTCTGCATTTGGTTCTGAGTTTGGGGGATAGTGCCTACAGGTCCCAGGCTGTGTATGGTTGGCCCCTCCAAGATACCTTGGGCAGAGCTTTTATTTGTCCTTTTATGATTGAAGGAAAATGGAGCTACCTCTAAGCAAAACTGTGACATTCTGGAAACTTTTTGCAGTCCGCTTTCTAATTCTTTCAGCCCAGGTCCCTTCTACCCTCTTCCAATATTCAGTGGGAAGAGAGAGCAGGGCCTCTCCTCCCAAATATTTCTCTATTTTTTTTTTTATCTAAACGTGAAACAATTGGAATAGTAGAGTCCACTTTTACAGAAGTTAGGAGAGTCTTAGTCAATTGCCATTCCTAGGTCAATTGAATTTGGGCCTTTAATCAGTAACAATGGTGATTGACCAGATTCCTCATTCCAATAACTGTCTCTGAGAATGTTTTGATGGAGATCGCGGAGAGCCCTCCTTATCCCTGAAGTTGCCTTGTGACCACTCAAAATATTGTAAAGAAATCTCATTTTGTCCTTATTCCATTCCGTTATCTGTTGCTACGCATAAACCAACATTTAGCTGCCTAAAACAAAAGCCAGTTTATTATATCTCACGATTTGTAGGTCAGAAATTTGGACAGAGCTCAGCTGGGCAGTTATTCTGCTCCACATGGCATTGGTTGGAGTTACCCAGTGGCATTTAGCTGGTGGCTCTGCTGGGCTGGACAGTCCAAGATGGCTTTACTCATATGACCGACACCTTGCCTGAGATGGCAGAAAGGCTGGACTTAGCTGAGTACTTTCTTTTTCTATGTATGTGCTTTCTCTAGTAGGGAGACTAAACATCTTAGGTGGCAGCTCAGGATAAGAGAGCAAGGTGGAAGCTGCAAATCCTCTTAAAGGGTAGGCCCAGAACTCACACGGCATCACATCAGCTGTACTCCGTTGGTCAAAGTAGTGAAAGGCCAGCCAAAATTCAGGAGAAGGGAAAACAGATCCCGCCTCTCAAGGGAGGCACATCAAAGAATTCACCACCATCGTTAATCCACCACACAGGGTGACCCAGTGGGGACTCAGAAGGAAAGATGTGTGAGAGAGGAAGGGATATACCTAGGATGAAGAAGGCTAGGGAGAGTTTCCGATATGAAGGCTGAAGTTTCAGACTTGGCTAAGGTCCCTGAAGAAGGCTGTAAACACTTCAGCCTCCCAGATACCTTCCTTCCCTATGCCCCACACCTAGCTCGACCTGATCAGGTCCCAGGAGTTGCTCTCGCTGGATAATTCAAACTCCAACCTGTGGTCTAGAACCTACTTTACCCAAACACCTAACTCTCTTCTAGGATCTGCTACCCCTGATCTGCTAACAACTCCTATCTTCTCCTTTTGTCCTAAGGAATCCAGACCCTTCTCCCTTTAGCTTTACTATCTCCCCAGACTGGTTTCTCTAACCAATATGGTCACCTTCCATTTAATAAGCACTTACTTTGCACCAAAGTCAGTGCTAAGTGCTTTATATGCATTTTACAGATGAGGAAATCGAGACCCAGAGAGATACAATATATGCGAGATCAAGTGGTCCAACCCAGAAGTCCAGGCTATAAGCACAATGCTATCCATCTTCTCATGTAAGTATCTACTGCTACTTTTTTTTTTTTTTTTTTGAGACAGAGTCTCACTCTGTTGCCCAGGCTAGAGTGCCGTGGCATCAGCCTCGCTCACAGCAACCTCCAACTCCTGGGCTCAAGCGATCCTCCTGCCTCAGCCTCCCGAGTAGCTGGGACTACAGGCATGTGCCACCATGCCCAGCTAATTTTTTCTATATATATTTTTTTTTTAGTTGTCCAGATCATTTCTTTCTATTTTTTAGTTGAGGCGGGGTCTCACTCTTGTTCAGGCTGGTCTATGTATTTTTAGTTGTCCAGCTAATTTCCTCCTATTTTTAGTAGAGACGGGGGGTCTCGCTCTTGCTCAGGCTGGTCTCGAACTCCTGACCTCGATCGATCCTCCCGCCTCGGCCTCCCAGAGTGGTAGGATTACAGGCGTGAGCCACTGCGCCTAGCCTATCTACTGCTATTTAGAGTAACTACCCATGTCCTTTTGCCTGGGCCTTATATCTTAGGCTCCTACAGTCAGTGTTGGGGGCTGGAAGCCCCCCAACGAGCTATGAAGGACCCCTTTAGGTGGCAGGGGAGGGGAGGTAGAAACTCAGGGACTCTAAATCCTTAAAGGAGAGAATGCAAGACATCTCTGTTGAAAAGTTACAGTCAAGGTTTTTGTCTTAATTTATGTCATGGTATGTGGGTTGGTGGTGAGGATAAATCTGTATATGATATGATAAAGAACTGATTACAAATAGATAAGAGAACTAACTGAGCAGGAAGAGTGAAAAGTGAACCATTCATTTGGCGGTACAAAAGCACTGTAGTTACACCCCCTTAACTGCAAGTTCAGCTCTGACAACTTCAATTCTGTGGAATGCGGCACCAAATCCGGAAGTGAAAAAGGCCTTTCAGCACCAAAAATAACCGACACCAGTTGAACCAAAGCCAGGTCCTTAGGTCTCCACAGAGCCTCAGCGGGTTACACTGGACAGAATACTTAAGAGGTTTGACCTCTGGTTTCCCAGCCCATGGCCCTTGGAGAACAAAGTGAGGTGTGGATGAAAGGCCTTCTAGAGAGGGAAGCATTTCGAGAGCAAAGGGACAGCAAACAACCCAATAGCAAAGGACAATAAGACCCAAAAGTAGACAAGGATGGTGTTGTATGTCACTTCACTTTAGAGAAAGTATCACAATACATCCTTGTATTGTGCTGATGCTTTACCAGGCCCTTCCACACACATTATCTCACAGCAAGCCTGTGAAAGTGGCAGCTGAGAAGAAACCAAATATTCAGAGAGGCTTAGTGACTTTTCCATGACCACACAGCTTAGCAAGTGGTGGAGCTGGGAATAAACCTGGATCACATGAGCTCTAATGCAGGGCCCTTTCCTCTCCGCACCATGACTTGGCCCTTTCCTCTACACTGTGACGCCTCTCTTTTTCACAATGGTGACCATGAGTCATCGAGAAAAGGTTAGTTTATGTCTAGCAAACTCTGTTGAAGAAGATAGGGAAGTAGGTAGTATTTTTTTTTTTACTTTTTCATAAAAAGTTATAAAAATAGTTTGGCATTCAGGATAAAGTTCAGCTTTCTGTTCCCAGCTACATGATAAGTTGCAGTCATTTGCCTTTTACACCTAATAGTCGGATAGCACAGTACCGTTGATGTGCAGCATCTTCCAAGTACGCCTCTTGACTTTTCCGGCGTTGGTCATTCCTCTCCATCTCTATCCTACTACCTTAATCCTGTTTTGTCCTCTCTCCCCGAACATTCATAAAGTTCCTGATTGGAATCCTGCCTCCAGTTTTGACCCCTTGAATTTATCCTCCACTCACATCATTCTGACCAAGCCAACAGGGAAACAGTCACACTCCTTAGTAGCAATTGATGCCTCACTTCACTTGCCAACCCCTGCCAACCTCCACAGCCTTGTGTCTTGCCACTCTAGCTCCACGCTTGTAACCACCAAAGGCTTGTAACCACTGAATTTCTCCCGCATATCTGGTAGCCTCTGCTCTTGTTATTATCCTCTCTGCATGAAATGCCATTTGTCTAGTCCTTTACTTGATTAATTTCTGCATATCTTTAGAGACCCAAGCTTAGTTGTCACCTAGACACCTCTTCTTGGTGTACCTGAAATACCACCTCTATCCTTGCATGTATCCATTAAAATGCTGCGGTTGTGAGTAACAGAACTCTCACACCTAAAGCAGCTGAAACAACAGGGGTTTATTGTCTCTTCACAAGAAGTCTGGAGGTAGATGCTTCAGGTCGGCTTAGTGATGTCAGGGTTCTAAGTCAGCATCTCTGCGATTCTCTTGGCCCTTCTGCAAGGTGACGGCCCCAGCTCCACACTCACATGACAACATTCAAAATCAGGGAATTACTGGCTTGCTAGGGCTGCCATAACAAAGTATCACAGACTAGGTGGCTTAAACAACAGCAATTTTGTTTTCTCACAATTCTGGAGGCTGGAAGTCCAAGATCAAGGTGTTGGCAGGGTTGGTTCCTTCCGAGGCCTCTCTCCTTGGCTTATGGTCTCACATGATCCTTCCTCTGTGTATGTCTGTGCCCAAATGTCCTCTTCTTATAAGAATACCAGTCATATTGGATTAGAGTCCACCCGAATGGCCTTATTTTAACATAATTACCTCTTTAAAGACCTAATCTCCAAATATAGTCCCATTTTGAGGTACTGGTAGTTAGAACTTCGACATATAAATTTTAGGGGTACACAAATTAGCCCATAACAGAAAAAGATTCGGGGATTGGAGTTCTCCTCTGGGAATCTCTCTTTTCAGGTGAAAAATCTTTTCCAGAATCCTTCCAGCAGATCTACAAATCAGGATTTAGTAACCTGCCTTTTTCCCAGTTATAAGGAAAGCTAGGAAAGCATTCTCACTTTTATAATAGGAAGAGGGCTCTGGAAGCCAGAAAGTAAGGGTTGGGAATGACTACTGGGTAGGTTACCAAACTGTCTGTGGCACTCTGCTCCCACATTGTGTCACAGTTGTCTGCTTATGTGTCCACCTCTCTCCTTAGCTCTTTGAAGCAAAGAGTTTGCTTCAAAGTGTTTCCATCATCCGTGTACCCCTAGTGAAGTGAAGCATGGTGCCTGGTTCATAACAGGTGCTCAATCAATATCTGTTGAAGGAATGAACAAATAGAAGTTAATGAACTAGATGAACCCGTTTGTGTTATATTTGATTACAACATTAAACTCTGTTCATATGTTTGGCTTGCATAGCCTGTGGTTCACACCTTTAAATCATTGTAGGGAGTATTACTAATAGAACTGTTATTACAGTCAGAGGAGACCAAACTCCATGAGCTTTGCCTCCCCAAAGTTTGGCATAGTGAATGGTATATAGTAGCTGCTGCTTGAATTTTTATGGAATGAATAAATAAATAATGGATAAGTGAATAATTACAATGTAAAAAATGCTTTGAAAAACATTATAATACAGATCTAAGAATTTGTTATGTTTTCTAAAAAGTGTCTTCCAGAACTGAGCCTCCATTCTGTTCTGTTGGTACTTGCAAAAGTAGTATATCAGCAGGTATTTATATCACCAGGCCGTTTCCACTCTAAAAAAGAATGATCCTGATGAACTTGGCCAATAGGCCTGTAATGCTGTTTTATGCTCGGAGAAAGTTCAACTGAAAAATAAAGATACACGAATAATTATAAGACTGAACCGTTTGAAATGGTGTTTGATTTGGGTTCTGTGGAGTTGCAGGAAGCCTATCACAAATCCGCACAAGGTACATCTGGATTCCAGCATGTGTCACTTTTGCTCCACAAAACCCCACATATCTGACCTTCCATGTTCTGCAGAATAGGGAAGAACCAAGCACCTAACTAACGAGCAGCATTAGTTGTGAGGGTGACTAATTTGGTGGTGGTTCCATAAATTCTGGCCACTACCCCCCAATATCAGAGAGACTGTCATGATTTGCACTGAATTCCTGCTTCTCTCTCTGCATCAAGTTGAGAGGACTCAGGCAGGTAAGGTGCGAATTACATGGAGTAAATGAGAAGCAGGGAAGGCAAAAAAAATCAAAGTTGCCGCAAGTAACCGAGTTCCCAGAGGCAGTGTATTTTGGCACCATGAGACAAACTGTATACCTGAGAGTTGAGTCTTCTCTCCCCCTGTATCAGACCCAAGAGACCCGTGCCTCCCTCACAAGGTTCAAGTAATGAGGTTCAATTAAAACGTTCAGGTTCAATTAGTGTTTCAGGGCTTCAAGGGCGGTCTCAGGGCAAAATATTTTCCACGAGGAACTTAAGAGAAACTAGCACTGTTCTGGACCAGACCGGCATGCAGGGGCAGGAGAAGACTTGGTCTGCGACCAACATCTGCATAATGGAGAAGCTAGACAAGATGGCACTCGTGCGTGTGCTTCTGCAGTGCCTGTTCTCTGTGCCCCGGGTGCTTTCCTAACAGCCAGGGGAGGCGGTGCATGCTAGGGTGTTTTCCTTATAGGTTTTGAGTTATTCTTCTTTCCTTAGAATAAAGCACTGGAAGCCCAGATTTTTGCTGCAAAATCAAGGCCTGTTACTATAATGGTGGTGATTTTTTTTAAATCGTGCCAGTGAACCCGGTTTTCACACATTATTGCAATCACATTAGCCAAGCCCATTACAATAATCTATTGTTGAGAGAAAAACATCCTGGCAATACATGTATCTAGAAGTTCCGCCTTCTGAATTGATGCCAAAATATGACAGATTCCCAGTTCCTTATGATGTCCAACTACTATATGTGAACTCCCACCCCCCTCTCCCTGCTGCCAAGATAATGACTAGCTTTACTTTGATGTTCTCTGATTTCCACAGTGGCTTTAACTCTCTGCCAGAGTCTTACACACTAAGCATTCTGCTATTTGGAATCCCATTACCTGCAACACTACTAACTGGCATCCCACAGATCAAAGGTACAATAATTGACGAGACACTGCAAGATCTTGCAGTGACTTCTGAACCATTTGGAAAATATTTGATTATGTTTAGGATAGTTTAATATTGGTGTTTTAATGTATTCTGCAGAAGTTGTTTTCATGCTTGCTCCAAGTAGTCTGTCTATCAAATTATATAAGAATACATTCTAATAAATCAAGATGATATAGACTGACTGGAATGAATAAAAGAGCAAACCCAACACAATAAAATTGAAAGGAATTAATGTAATTAATGTAAAGTCTGCCATTTAGGTTTAAAAACTACTTAACAGAAGAAACCTGGGTTAATAGTTCTTATGAGAAAGCCATGAGGATTTTGACTATCAACTCAGCAGTATACAACGGCCTCTGAAAAACAGTCAACTCTATCCAAGGCCATCTTTAAAAAATAAAATAAAAAGTATCCAAATCAAAGAGGGAACAGTTTCACTTTATACTTTGCTAGTCAGACCAGGTCTAGGAAAGACTGTGTTTGGTTATGGAAGCCACATTGGAAGAGAAAAGAAACTAAGTATGTTTCTTCTGGCAACTCTGGCATAACACCTGTCTTCAAATAGGTAATGGGTTGTCACATGGAAGAAACATTAAATTTAATCTCATGGCCACAGCACCCAAAACTAGGAGTCATGGGAAGAAGTGTCCGTGGAACACATTTCAGCTCCATATAAGGAAGAACTTTCTATGATTAGGGTGAGCTTGGATGAAATCGGGAAGGGGCAAAAGAAGACTTCTGGGGTATAGTAATTTCCATTCTTTGCCTGGACAGCAGGTACTTACGTGTTTTGTTTCATTATTGTTCAACTGATCCACATACATTTTTATATACGCTTTTGTAGGCATGGTATATTTTACAATGAAAAAACATTAACTAGGTTGTTAGGTAAAGTCATAAACTCCCCGTCATTGTGAGGCTTCAAGTGGCACTGGATTGGAAGATGAGACAGATGACTTCTGACATTCATTCCATCACTAAGTTTCTACAAGTCCTTCAATAATACATGGGCAATTATTGAAGCAAAGTTCTTCTAAAATATTCTTAAAGTGATAGCCTTTTAATTAACTTGAGTTGAGGTCTCACTCCACTGTTCACTACAACCATCACTAGAATTTGTTAGACTATCATCCCCATGTCTCTGTTACAGTGATTATCATTTTTATTGGCCATTATATAATGAGAAGTAGACACAGCCTCTGCCTTCTTAGGATGACAAATGATATGGACAGTCATAAAGAGAATACAATGAGAGCCGGATATGAACAATGAATAAACACAAAAGAAAGCAAAAAGGTTTATGTGGTAAGCAGGTCAAGATTTCACTTATTGTAAGAGTGGGGAACAAAGGTAGGCCTTGGAAAACACATCCTCGACAGGTTAAGACCAGAAGAAGCCAACCTTCTGCTCCAATTAACTTCAGCAGACTTCCTGGAAGAAGTGAGCCTTCAGAAATATATAGATTCTGGCAATCAGCATTCGGTTAGGGGAATCTTTCCCCTGGGCTGCCAAGGGGAAAAATAGCCTAAGTGGTCATTTCCTCCTGCTAATCCTGTTCTCCGGTTCTGTTCCTTCGTGATCTCTCACTACCCTCTCCACTGTGCTGATTTGAGAGAGGGGAACCAAGACCAAAAAAAGGGAAATGAGAGGAAGGGTATTTGTGGACTTTGATGGACATGGAATTGGGGAGAGTCCTCGAGTCCCCAAGTCACTGCTAAATAAACAGCCAGGTTCCCTGCTTCTTCTGGCTAAGCTGTAACTTCGGGCAAAGTTACTTCTGCTTTGGACTCATTTAACCTTTAATCTGGGGATCCCCAATCATGTTACTGACATTAATTCCTCTATCCTCACAAAAACCTTAGGTTGATGGGAAAAATAAACCAAAACACAAGATCTTATGAGCTACTTAAAGTCCAATGTGGTAAAATTAAAATAATATTTAGTCAGTTTATTCCCTTATAATAATTTATCTTCATTTTAATAAAGGGAAACTGAGTCACAAAGAGTAGAAATAAGTCAATTTTATATATGCCCTTCAGTCTTTGACTTCATCAATATCAATAATGTTTTAAAGTTATACTATTTTCTTCCTGGAAATTCTTACATTGGTCATTTTATCAATGGAGAAACTGAGGCACAGGGTGATTAAAATGTGCTACCTCAAGCTAGGCTTCATAAAATAGTGCCTATGTGAGAAATATAAGAACTCTAATTCTCAGAACAAAATTCTTTTTTCATTAGATTTCTACCCAAGTTTGAAACATTAAATCTACTCAAAGTTTGTGAAATTAGGTGATAATTGCTGTAAAGCTTGAGTTTGATACCAAGAACAGTGTGGAGTCTGGGATGGCAGCAAGAGTAATCACAATCCTTGACCTCTGTAAAGGGTTTCATAGTTTATAAGCACTCCACAGCTGCTATTACACTCTGTCCTCATCAAGGACATCAACACTGTCCCCTTTTAGAGATGAGGAGGCTGGAACTCAGAGGTTAGCAGCTTGTCAGAGAACAGAGTTAGCCCAGGCCAGAACTGGGACTGAAACTCAGGTCTTCTGAATCCAGGTTAGTAAGAACAAACTTGGGGGAAAAGAGATCACCAGCCTTTTCCTAGGAGACCTAGAGGAGACTGAGGGAGGAGGGGAAGAAGCTAGTACAGTCAGCATGTCAGCCCACATGATAGCAGAGAAGAAAATTATCATCACTAGGCATTTCAAATGATGACATGGACTGCTCTGGGCCTACTGACTGTGGCTGTAATCTCTGAGGGCCTGCAATCTAAGACAAACACGCTAGGAAGAACAAACATGTGTATGACATACAGATGATAGAATAAGAACAGTAATCTACCACAAGAGAGGAAAACATTTATATCATATCACGTACATGTCCAGGTAAGTTTAGGGTATAGAGAATTTAAGTGTATAAATGAAAATGGGAGCAATAAAGAAGCACAAACCAGGGAAGAAGCACACACACACACACATACACTCTAATCCAGGAAGAGTTTTCTGGAAGAAAAATACATTTAAGGAGTTCTTTCTTTTCTGTTTAATATAGAAGCAGTGGAGTAGCTGTGTTTTGACAGTGGAATCGAAAGTGTGAGATTTAGAACAGAAACTTATCCTAGGCATACGGAACAATTATAAAGATGGGTGGGAAGAGGGTAGGAGGGTAGTGTCAGTGGACAGAAAGGGCTTTGAGCACGTGGAAATTCAAGAGAGATTACAACCTGTCCTGACTCCTGTGCTGTGTCTAAGTGTTTCCACCCCCATGCTTTCAGAAAGCTCACGCTATCCCTATTTCAGGAACATGAAGACCCTCCAAGTTGTGAAAGCCTGTTTGCAGCAGATGGAGAAGGCAGCAGTGCTGTGGTGAAGGAAATAGTGGCTAGGGACCTTGGGCACACTGGGCAAGAAGTCCCCAGCCATCCCAGCCTCCCCAGATTCTACCACCACAGGAGAGGTTCCCAGCACACGACTCATTTATCCGGACCCACTAATTGTTAGGGAATTTCCAATTTGCTTCATCAAACCCAAATTCACCTGTTGAGTTTCATGCCGGTGGATTAGATTCTTAATGTAAAAACTGCTGAGTTCTGCTGGGATATAAACATTTCTCAATATATCAATTCAAACTCCAGCCAGACAGAGAGACTCGTTTATCTCTGCTAATTGTGTTTACTCATGTCATCCTTTGTGACCCTAATTAGTCAGAGAAGCAGCAGCAAAGAACCACTAGGAGTCTGGGTTGAGTAAAAATATGCAGAAAGAGTCCCTATACACTGGCCCTTTGTAGAACAAGCATCCTTCGAGTTGACAGTGCTGGCTCTAACCATGACCATTTGAGCTATGAGCCAAAGGTTCGCAATTTCAGGCTTTCAAAAAAAACTGCTCATTCCCAAACACCCTGGTTTCTGAGTTGACACAATTGCTAAAATTTGTGGGGGTGATATGAGAATTTGGGGATTCTCACAATAAGGATTCCTATGATTATTATTTTTGCCAACATTTATTCACCTGCCGTACTTACAATGTCCCATCCTCTGTTCTAGCCACTCTCTATATATTAACACATCTAATACAACCACACAAGTAGATACTGTAAGTATTATGTTCGCACAGATGAGGAACTGACACAGAGAAATCATTTAACCAAGGTTACAAAGCTAGTAGTTGAAGGCACAAGGACCTAAATACAATTTCCATCGCTTAGCTAATAATTTTAAAGGAATGGTCAACCAAACATCTGACATTTACATGTAATCCACTGTTCAAATCTAGGTACTATGCAGAAGATACAAAGACGATAGAGTTCCTATACTCAAAGAGCTAATGAACTAGTTGGAGATACCAGTAATCCTCTGCATGACACTTAAATTTTGTTCCTTATCTTAATCACCTAAATAGTAGGATTTTCTAACTAGAAAAGACCTGACATCACCAATGTTATTACCCAGGGAGGACAGGCAGACACCACTAGTGACTTTCTTTTAAATAGGTAAGGTAATTTCTGGTCAGAGAGGACCAACCTTTAATTAATTTATCAACAGCTAGAGAATGGCTAGCAGCGTATCCAAAACCGGAAGCCAACTTTTGTAACAATTAATGTTGATATTTCCATGTTCTAAGTGGAAGAAGGGATGAAAAGGTGTTTTTCTGTCCACCAGGCTGGAGTGCAGTGGCACCATCATAGCTCACAAAGACTCTCACTACTGGGCTCAAGCAATCCTCCTGCCTCAGCCTCCAGAGTAACTAGAACTACAGGCGTGCCACCACGCCCAGCTAATTTTTAAATTTTCCGTAGAGGTGGGGTCTTGCCTTGATGCCCAGGCTGGTCACAAACTCCTGGCCTCAAGCTATCCTAGGCCTACCAAAGCGCTGGGATTACAGGTGTGAGTCACCGCTCCTGGCCTGAAAAGGTGTTATTAGAGCAATGGTACAAAACAAAGTTTTGAACCATTTGATTAAAATTGATCTCCAATTCTCCTTCAATCCCATCTCCCCCTTCACCTCCTCACACTTATTTAATTCCAATTTATTTAACCTTTACTGATTCCCACTCCTCCCTTTCTTCTGCCTCTGGAGTGAAACCAGGCCTGGACACCACTCAGATTTACCGGGGTGCGGGGGGAGGCGGTGGAGATAAAGTTGAAATGCTGTGAGATCCTTTATCGTTAATGAGCCTGAAAAGAAAGCGGGGAGGGAATGCTTTGGACAAGGTATTTGTAATTGCTCGAGCAGAGACAAAAGGAAAAGGAAAAAGGGGAGATACGTTTGAATGACTTAGGGAGAAGACTTGCAGACTGCTTGGATTGAGACAGATTAAAACTAAAGACAGAGGGACAGGGGCAAGCAGGGAAGCGGTCATACTCCCAGTCTTTACAGAGAGGAAATGCCAAAGCAACGTGCTTTAGAGAAAGCCTCGCAGCTTCTTTTATACGTCTATCAAAGATCCTTTTCTTAGAAGCCTGAAGTCTGTGGGTCCTCTCTACCCATTGTGAGGGCTCCCCTCTCTAGGCGGTCCCAGGGCTGGTTTTTGGAGAAACAGGGGCCTCCTCTCTGCAGAGGGGGGCGTACCCCGGAGCCTGGGTCCTTCCTGCGGGGGGCAAAGAGGATTGCGAGGTCCCCTTCCGCGGCAGGTGGGCGCCCCCGGCGCAGCACCTAGCCCCGCGGACCCGGTACCGCAGCACAGCGCCAGCCTGGCGTAGGAAGCGCGCGGAGGCCCAGCGCCCCCTCGTACCGCGTCACCCCTCCGAGTCCGTCGGACCCAAGGCCAGCAGCCGAGCCTGGCCGCCCGCCCGCCGCGAGCGTGCGTAACGTGCCCCCGCAGCGTGACGCATGCGCCGTGTCGGGGCGGATGCGCGGGATGCGCCGCGGGAGGAGCGTGCAGGGGGCGGAGTGCGGGAGGAAGTCGGCGTCTGCTGAAAGGAGAAAGGAGAGGGAGACGCGGCTGGGTGCGGCGAGGTGAGGCTGGGAGCCGACGGGAGGGCGCCTCCTCCTCCCCGCCCTTTCTGCTGAGGATGGAAGTGACGAAAGCAACCGAGGAGGTCACTTCCTGCTGGGGTGGATGAGGAGGAGCCGGAGGCGCCGCGGAGGAGACCGGACCGAAGGCTGACCGTGCCGGGGAGAGGTGAGTCCCGGCCTTGCCGCGGCGGTAGGGCCCCTCTGGGGCCGGACCCCGGACCCCGGCGGAGACGGCGTCTCTCGGGTCCGGGCGGCTCCCCCGGCTGCGTACCAACCCAGCCGGGCCTCACCCAGCGCGGGGGGCGGGGGAGGTAGGGGGCCCCGAGTCTGAGGGGCGACAGGGACTCAGGGCAGCGTTCGTGCGATGGCTCCGCGGAGCCCCGAGGCCACGGGGTAAGGGAAGCCTGGCCAGGAGGCGAGTGGAAAGGAGGCTCTGAGGGGCTGTGAAAGCCGATACCGGGAGCTGCTTCAGGAGATACGCACGCCCCACTGTGCTTGCCTCACTTTTTGGGGAATGGTCGTGATCTGAGGAAGGACAGGGGACCTGAGGTTTGCAGAGATGAGACGAGTGGCTCCACTTGGACGGAGTGTCTTCGTAGTGAATTGGTGAAAGGCATGCAAAGGCGCCTCCTGAGGAAGGGGGGAGGCGTTGTGGGGAAAAGCGAGGAACGGGAGTGTCAAGAGAGGGCTTCCTGGTCAGGTCATCGTTGCAGCGCGGTTTGGACCTCAGTCGTGCTGGTTGAAGGGCATTCCTGTGGCAGGGTAAAGGCCCCGCGATCCGACAGAGCAGTCTAGGAGTTAGAGTCCAGGGCAGCTTCCTGGAGCCATGGGGAAAATAGTGTTTTTCCTCCCTCATTGTCACTGGGATAGGAGAGGAAGCTCCTGCCTCAGCCCTGGTGCCTTGTTATTGTATATCTTGTTTGTGTATTTCTGCGTTCCTTGTCTGTTTTTTTCCTTCCTTTACCGTATTTATCTTGTCCTCGGCCCCTGGTGGCTTTATAGACTGAAACTTGCTGGTTTCCTTAATGTGTATGGTGAGAAAAAAATTTAAAGGATCTAAAGGAATCTTAGGTTAGAAGAAATTTACAAGATTAGGAATTTGTCCCCACCCTGGGGCCACTGAGGCACCTACATTCCCTCCAGACTTCTGGCAATGTGGGTGCTAAGGGCCTGTCATCTACACTGAAGAACAATGAGGGTAGATCTGCCCTCTCCCGCCCCCATGTCCCTCTGGCAGTCTCACCTCTCGCTCCTTTTTTCTAGAGACTTGACTGACTCAAAGCTGCCTGCTGCTAGGAACAGGAAATTTATTGAGGAACTGTAAATCTGGATGGAATGAATTTAGATCTCAGCAAGACTCCCTCCACTCATTGGCCATAAGGTCCTCAGAAATGCTTGCTTTTTTTCTCTTCCTGTTAAAGGGAGAAAATGTAAAATTTTTCTCAAAAAGACCTGAAGATGTGTGTGTGTGTGCGAGTTTCTTGTATTGAGTAACTGCACATATGGTGTGTTTACTTCCTGTATCCCAGGGTATTTTTCGGGGGTGGGGGGGGTAGTTTCTGGCTGGGAGGAGTTTTCCTTCTCCCATCTCACATAATTCAGTAAAATAAATCAAAATCAGATGTTCATTCTTGAGTGGAAATCGGATGGATTTAGATTTTTTTCACCCTTTAAGCTGGTACATCTGGGTGAACTCAGGCTTGTGTATCTTGGCATCTGGGCTTGTCTAGTAATAGAAGACAAACTGTTTGACTTGTTTTGGCTGCCTTTTTGGACCCGTTTCACTGTACCCGTCTTTTTTTTTTTTTTTTTTTTTTAACATTGGAAGGGTTGGTCAGGAGGAAGAAAGCAAATATTAAAGACAGTGTTTACGCTCTGTGGTTTAAAGTCAGGTGAGAGATAATTATGGCTTTTGAAGCTGATGACCTGAGGCCCATCATTTGATGACTTAGGGATTAGCAGTTTGGAGGTGACATGTTTGAAAGAAAGAGGGTTGCATGAGGAAGGAAAGACAGGGAAAGGAAGTTTGAGAAAAGGCTGTGCTAGAAAACCTTGGGAGGATAATAAATAAATAGCATCTTAAAGTAATTGTGTGGCTTGTGTCTCTCAGCAGGAGGGTGAAAATGAAAGCAGGCTGTAGCATCGTGGAAAAGCCAGAAGGAGGTGGAGGTGAGCAAAAGTTGATCATCTCTGATGTACCTGCAGTGTCCCTCAGTGATTCCTGTTCTCTTCACTTGTGCTCTGTTCTCAAATGCCAGACCATGACTGACGGTGGATCCTACGGGGACAGTTGTAGGCTTGTTTCCTACAGATGTATATTTAACATGTCTGGTCACCACACCCACATCCCAAGCTTTAGTCTCTTCCCTGTTAGAGACACAGTTCCAACTTTGGGGGTAAAGAGTTTTCAGCTGTATTTTCCTAAAACATTCGTTACTCTTTCTTGTTTTTTTGCTTTGGAACTTTCATGCCCTCATAGAAAGTAGGTGTGTGATTTAGTAATGTATGAAAGGGTAAGAGATTAGGACACCTGGGTGCTGCTGCCCAACTCTGTCAGATTTAATGATTGCTACAGGGATAGGTAACTTCCCTGCTTTCCTCTCCCCTGCTGGGGTTAGTCCAAGCTGACTGAAAGGGTGTTTATGGCATGTTTGCAAAGCACTTTAGAGTTTCTGACCAGTGGAATGTAGAGTTGGGGGTGCTGGTATGCATGTACCTAGCTCCTGACTACCTTGATCTTGCCCTTTTCACATTAAAGGCTATCAGTTTCCTGACTGGGCCTACAAAACAGAGTCATCTCCAGGCTCCCGGCAGATCCAGCTGTGGCACTTCATCCTGGAGCTGCTGCAGAAGGAAGAGTTCCGCCATGTCATTGCCTGGCAGCAGGGAGAGTACGGGGAGTTTGTCATCAAGGATCCAGATGAGGTGGCCCGCCTCTGGGGCCGCAGGAAATGCAAACCACAGATGAATTATGACAAGCTGAGCCGGGCCCTCAGGTAAGGGAAAGTATTCCCAAATCTGTGGTGTTAACAGATTGGAAGGAGACTAAGCAGTTTAGTGAATGTTAGATAAAAAGAGTATCGGGTGATAAGAGACTACACTATCTTAGTGAATAATGTGTGGCTTTAAAGTGGGAGTAGAAGAGCTGTTGAATCTGAGTAGCACAGGCACAGGAGGAGAAAAGACATATCTTTGGTTATATGTAGGAGGGAATTCCAATGCGGCTGGCACTGGATCCTGACAGACAGCCGATTTTGCTCTGTAGTGGGCGAGAGTGTATGGTGAAACATGGATTAGAGCTCATCTATAATCCAGAGGATTAGTTTAGACTTCCCTACTGGGAATCTATTAGAATTTCTGTTCTTTGGGCTCCCCTGGAAGAAACCAGGAAAGTGTGAAGCAAGCTCCCAAGGGCAGGGCTCACTGAATGGCACTGACCTATCTATTCAGGAACTGTATCTGTGAGCTCAGTTGTCAGTCCATAGGTTGCTCCAACATGTCTAAAGATTGATGACTGCAAGTTTTCTCAGGTTCTCTTTTCCCCTTGTCAGTCTTTAAATTTCATAACCCTTTATAAAGCCCTCAAGGTGCCAGAAGGCAGTTTATGACCTGTGCTACTGAATAGATACAAGGCTAAAGGTTTCAGGTACAGTGAAGTTTTCTGTACACTGCCTTTCTTCACACTTAGTGATCCTGAATGTAAAATTTGTACAGTAGCTTTGCTGGAGCCTCTCATAGCCCTTTGACTCTTTGAAAGGGAAGGAGGCCACACTGCTGTTTTCCAGATCAGTGTATGCCATTGTTTGACCTGCCACCATAAAACAGTTCTACATTCCTTTGTCTGTGCCTCCAGATGAACCACATCAGGGCTCCCAAGAGATTTGTCTGCTCCTACCTCAGCAAGACAGAAAAGAGAAAGTAGGTAGTGACATATGGTAGAACAAGGAAATGAACTGTAGAATTGAAATTGTAGAGAGATGGAGAAGAAAGGTGATCGGTGTTCAGAATCTTAAAGTGAGGTGGTTTTTGTAAAGCTGTAGCCAAAGACTAGAGCTTAGTTGAAAATTGAATGAGAAATGTAAGATCTTAGATCTCCCAGCTCTAACCTGAGGGCCAGGCTGCAAAAGAATGGTAGTGATGTTTGTAAGTAATACTTAGAGCAAGAATTGTTGGTCTTAGTGGTTACCTAAGTATATGAAGAGCTGTCAATAGCTACAGGATAAATTGACATGTATTCCTTTTTTTTTTTACAGATACTATTACAACAAGAGGATCCTGCATAAAACAAAAGGGAAAAGGTTTACTTATAAATTTAACTTCAACAAGCTGGTGATGCCCAACTACCCATTCATCAACATTCGGTCAAGTGGTAAGATGCAAACTCTCTTGGTGGGGAATGAATTTTGAGTTGAAAAAGGATTTTTAAAACCCAAATCTAAGACATGGCATGTTTAAGGAGATTTTAGAAACACTAAAGTAATATCCCTTAGATTGTCTCAGTGTTCTTACTCAAGTCTTCTCATTCATCTCATAAAGAGTAAATAGGCTATGCAGTATCAAAATAGATTTGTTTGGTTTATTTATTTGGTTCCTTTTTCTGAGTATTATTTGTAATCTCCTAGATATTATCACACTATCCTGTTTAGGAAGGATATTTCATAGGTTTGTGTTAATCTTTAAGTTCAGGACTCAGTTTTAACACCCTGCCCAATGGCTCTTTCATAGATGGGAACCTGTTTCTACAAACACTTCCGATTTTCTATGAAACTACCAAGCTCTCCCTTATCAAGTGAATATCATCAAAACCACAGCATCCTTGATCAGAGAAGGGGAGGTTTACATGTTTGCACTGAGAAGCAGTGTCTTTGATCTGCACCAGCAAATCCTCAGAGAACAAGACTCTGGGGTTACTTGACCTTCTCTCCTTTTAAGTGCAGCAGGGCTTCCCCTCTCGGCTCTCAGCTTTATAGCTTTCCATCACAGCTCCTCATAGAAGTTTGAAGCTTCTCTTTTGATGCAGAAGGCAGACTCTTAAAAGGTTTTGTTGCTGTTATGTGTGGTTTTTGTTTGTGGGGATTCTTTAGATGCAAATCATACCCCTACCCAAAAAAATAAAGACTTTCTTCATCCTTGGGTTATATGTTCCAAGACCCCCACTGGATTCTCAAACCACAGATAGTACCTTACCCCATATATACTATGTTTTTTTCCTATACATACGTACCTGTGATAAAGTTTAATTTATAATTAGGCACAGTGAGATTAACAATAACTAGTAATAAAATAGAACAGTTATAGTATTATACCATAATAAAAGTTATGTGAATGTGGTCTCTTTCTTTCTCAAAATATTTTACTGTGCTTAACCTATTTTCAGACCTCTGAGGGTAACTAAAACAGTGGAAAGCAAAACCGACACCTCAAATAAGGGAAGACTACTGTAGTTTGTATTTAACTATTTTCTGACCAGTCCGTTGGTACTCTCTTTGTGGCCTTGTATGTTAAGGCAAAGAGAGATGATCGTGATTTCGCTCTAATACAACTTCTCAGAGAAAAGTGGATGAAACCTGAAAAATTAGAGCGGGGGTGTGGCAGAGAGAATATAATGTTGAGATCCATTGCAGATATGTAATTACCACACAACAAGTTAGGGCAGTTTTAGCTTGACTCTGCTATCATTACAGTTCCATCTCTCTTTCTGTAACCACTCCCTCCTGTCCCTGGGGCATGCATTTAAAAAAAAAAAAGTGGTATTGGAATGCATCTCTCTAATTACAACCTGTTTTCTTTCCTTGTGCCTGAGGGAGAGGCGTTAGGAAATCAAACCTGTTCTAGCCACTGGAATCTTGTTTCCTCTATTTCTCACCCTTGCTCCTTCCCTGTGTGCATTTCTTTTAGGCATACTTTTTGGTTGCTCACATCGCCTAGACACAACTCTAAAGAACTGGAGTCATTAGTTTATAGAGAACTTTTACCCAAATAGGCCAAATGTTGTTTAAGGTTAACTTTATGATGACAAAGGAATGTAACATTTATTGAACATGTACTTAATGGAGGTACTTTTGCTCAGTGGTTTTGTGAATTATCTCATTCAACCTTTCTAGCCCATAAAATGTATGTCTTGATATCCACATTTTACAAATGATAAAATTAAAGAAGAGGGCCAGGCAAGGATGAGGGCCAGGCGCAGTGGCTCACACCTATAATCCACTCTGAGAGGCCAAGGCGGGAGGATCCCTTGAAGTCAGGAGTTTGAGGCCAGCCTGACCAAGAGTGAGACCCTGTCTCTACTAAAAATAGAAAAATTAGGCGTGTGGCACATGCCTGTAGTCCCAGCTACTCGGGAGGCTGAGGCAGGGGGATGGCTTGAGCCCAGGAGTTTGAGGTTGCTGTAAGCTAGGCTAACACCATGGCACTCTAGCCTAGGCAACAAAGTGAGACTCTCTCAAAAAAAAGAAAAGGATGAGGACAACAAAGTTAAAGATGGATTAGGGTGGGCTGACTAGTTATCTGTTGAACAGTTTCTTAGGAGACAATTCCTGAGAGATTGAGCTATTGAAATCCAGCTCTTATTTAATAGATCATACATTTCTCTTCTAGATTGGGATTCATTCATTTGTTCAACAGATAATGTGTTAAGCTCTAAAGACCAAAAAAAAAAAAAAAAGAGTATGGGGAGTTCTTTCCCTCAAGGAACTTATGGTTTAGCAAGAGAGATAAGATATGCTAGGTTTGATACAATGTGAAGTGTGATAAGTGCTCTAAGAAGTAGAGGTATGTGGATTTAGATCCTGGAGGCCAAAGAGATCCTTTCTACAAGGGGTGAGGTGGTAGAGTTGGGCTATTCTGGTCTGTGTGTTTTTTAAAATAAGGTAAAGACATGGTTGATTGTAACATAACCAAATAATAAAAAGGTTTATAGGGTAAAAAGGTAAATATTTTTTTTCCCATTCCCCATAATCCTACCCACTGTTAACAATTTAGGGTATTTAACATTTAGGTAGTATTGAAAGTGCTTCTATATACAGTATTTCATTTTTATCATTAAAAACAGCCTATAAAATACACTAAATATATTTTAATATTTCCTTGTATTTGCATAAGAAACACTGGAAAGATACAAAAGATACTAGTAAAAACGGTTACCTGTTAAGGGATGAGGGCAGGATAGATCAGACCAAGGAGGGACTTAAGGCATCTCAGTCTGTGCCTCCCCACTGCCACCCACCCCTACCCTGGTTTTTTACTTTTATTTTGGAAAACTTCAAACCTACAGAAAAATTGGGAGAAAAAAACTAGTGAACACCCATGTGTCTTTTATCTAGATTCACTAGTGGTTAATATTGTTGCCACATTTGCTTTATCTCTTTCTATTTATATGTACTTTTTAAATCTTTTGAGATTAAGTTGCAGACATCATGACATTTTACCCCTGTGTACTTCAGCTTGTATTTCCCAGGAACAAGGACATTCTCCTCCGTAACCACAGTAACATTATCATACCCAAGAAGTTTAGCACACAACAGTGTAATACTATTATTTAACATATGGTCCATATTTGAATGATACATGTCTTTTTTTTTTTCATACATGTCTTTTTAAGTTTTGATTTTGAACCATGATTATTATCAAATAAAAAAAAAAATTTTTTTTTTAACAACAACATGCAATTTGCTATGTACCAGTACTATTCTAAGGGCTTTACAAATGTTAACTCTTTTACTCCTCATTACATTAGGATTGGTCCTATTCTTACCTATTTTTACAGATAAGGAAACTGGGGCACAGAGAGGTAAGTTGTCCAGAGGCACACAACTAATGAGTGATATGACCAGGATTTGAACCTAGGCAAAGACCTTATTATTTCCATTTTGCCAGAAGGGGTCAAAGACTCCAGTTTGTTACTTGTACTAGGCTACAAGGTAGAACATGCCAGAACTGAGATTCAGACCCAGATTTTCCAACCTTTCTACTCAAATTTCATGGTAGCTTCATGGAGGTGATCATCTTCCAAAGCAATTCGTGCTTGCTTGCTTGCTTGCTTTTTTTTTTTTTTTTTTTTTTTTTGAGACAGTCTCACTTTGTTGCCTAGGCTAGCTGGAGTGAGTGCCATGGCGTCACCCTAGCTCTCAGCAACCTCAAACTCCTGGGCTCAAGTGATCTCCTGCCTCAGCCTCCCAAGTAGCTGGGACTACAGGCGCAAGCCACCACACCCAGCTAATTTTTTTGTTTCTATTTTTAGTTGACTGGTTAATTTTTTTCCTATTCGTTTAGTAGAGACTGGGTCTCGCTCTGGTCAGGCTGATCTCGAGCTCCTGACCTCAAGCAATCCTCCTGCCTCAGCCTCCCATAGTGCTAGGATTACAACAGACGAGAGCTACTGCGCCTAGCCTCATGCTTTCTTTTTTAACCACGAACTTTTCTTTTTAAACAAAATCTTAAATTCGCTATCTTCATATCTAAAAGTAAGGCTACTCTAGTTAGTCAGAGGTATGGGGCCAAAATGCTACCTTGCCACCAATACTCCTAGTCTCACCTTCCTTTGCTCCAACTAAATGCATTTGGAAAATGCTATTAATAATTATGTCTCCTTATAGATTTACAGTATACCTTAGCATGTGTAAAGACTGAAGTATCCTCTAGTTGTTTCTTATCCATTTATTTATTTTAATTGATTTAATCAAGCATTTCTGAATTGCTTAAGAAACAGGACTTTTCTCTTCCCCTGCACATTATACTTAAACTTATTCTGTCCTTCAGAATACATAGAAGTGGTTTTTTGCTTTTGAGTAGATGTGCTCTTAAGAAAAAGTTAAGATCCAAAAGAATAAAAGAGGGTGGAATTTTAGCTACTGTAATAAGCCAGTAGAAGAGATACTTTTGGCCTGGGATCCTCTTGGCTCTACTCAAATCATTTGCAAGGTCATCCATCTGTTTTTCCTAATTGTAAGATTAAATCAGTGGCTTCAGAAGAAAAAAAAAGTCCTGCAGAGCAATTTTCTATGGAACATCAGTTTGGGAAGTGCTGCTCTGGCACAATGTTACTCAGTCACATGTATCTAGAAAGCTACAATCTTGCACATACCAGTAGACTACAGAATCGTATCTGAGGATGACTCTATTATACCAAGAATAGAAGATGAGAGCTGATTGGGACCAATTTCTAACCACACTGTATCCTATGCACCTTTTTTTATTTCCTCCTCTAGATCATCATACTTTCTTATTTTGGTTTTTCCTGTTCTTCTCTGTTTTTTCCTTCTCCCTTCTCATCTCTGCCTTAGAGCATAAAGAGCCCTCTTGACATCGTATCATCGTCATACATGCTACTGACACCTCCCAGGAAATTCACAGGGTCCCTGAGGCCTCAGATGAAATACCTTTCCCATGCTTTATTTATCAGAAGGACCTTCAGGGGAAGTTGAGAACTTGCAAGCCTGTAAAGTTGATGTGGTTAGCACAGTGAATGAAAATAAGAAAAGACTATTTGCAAAACCGAAAATTGAGGCAGGTGATAGGTACGTAGTATTTAAAATTGCAGAGGAGAAGGCACTTGTACCATTCATTCATTCAACAATATTTATTGAGCACCTACTAATGGTTAAGCTCTGAACTGCTGGGAATACTGTTGTGAATAATAGGAAGTCCCTGCCTTGTGGAGTTTATGTTTTAGAATATAGATAAGCAAGGAAATGATATTTCAGACAGTAAGGAATGTTGTCAAGAAAATAAAGTTAGAGGCTAGAGAAAGATGGCAGCTAAATTGAGTTGAAGCAGCTGAGCAGCAGTTACTAGGAAAATGGGGAACTGTGGGATTTAGTCCAGTTGGAATGTTTGTTTCCTGTTGATACTAAACATTTTGTACTTTAGCATAAGTAGAAGTAGTGATAATAAATGACCAGACCTCTAATGTAGTTTTTTGTCTTTTCCGCCATCACAGGTGTGGTTCCTCAGAGTGCGCCACCAGTGCCAACAGCCTCTTCCCGGTTCCATTTCCCACCTCTGGACACCCATTCTCCAACCAGTGATATGCAGCCAGGGCGGTTCTCTGCTAGTTCCCTAACTACTAGCCAGGAGTCCAGTAATGGCACTGATAGGAAGGCGGAGCTTTCAGAGCTAGAGGATGGCTCAGCCGCTGACTGGCACCGGGGTATGGATCACATATCCTCCCGGAACGCTGTCAGTGGCGGAGGGATTGGCCATCAGAAACGCAAGCCTGACATAATGCTTCCTCTGTTCACTAGGCCGGGGATGTACCCTGACCCCCACAGTCCCTTTGCTGTCTCTCCAATCCCTGGCCGTGGAGGTGTCCTTAATGTCCCCATTTCGCCAGCCCTCTCCCTGACGCCCACCATCTTCTCCTATAGCCCATCACCAGGCCTGAGCCCCTTCACCAGCAGCAGTTGCTTCTCCTTCAACCCTGAGGAAATGAAACACTACCTTCATTCTCAAGCCTGTTCTGTGTTCAACTACCATCTGAGTCCTCGGACTTTTCCCCGTTATCCAGGGCTCATGGTTCCGCCACTTCAGTGCCAAATGCATCCTGAGGAGTCAGCTCAGTTTTCTATCAAGCTGCAGCCCCCACCAGTTGGGCGGAAGAACCGGGAGAGGGTCGAGAGCAATGAGGAATCAGCGCCTGTTGCTGCACCTACTATGGCTCCTGTCCCTCCAAGAATTAAAGTGGAGCCTGCCTCTGAAAAGGATCCTGAGAGCCTCAGGCAGTCGGCACGAGAGAAGGAGGAGCACGCTCAAGAAGAGGGCACTGTGCCAAGCAGGACCATAGAAGAAGGAAAAGGCACCATCTTTGCCCGCCCCACTGCACCGCCCATCTGGCCGCCTGTGCCCATTAGCAGCCCAAGTGAAGAACCCCTGGAGGTGAGTGAAGACAGCGAGGACAGGTCTGGCAAAGAGCCCAGTGCACCTGAGAAGAAGGAAGATGCCCTGATGCCCCCCAAGCTTCGGTTGAAGCGGCGCTGGAATGATGACCCTGAGGCCCGAGAGCTGAGCAAGAGTGGCAAGTTCCTCTGGAATGGGTCAGGACCCCGGGGCTTGGCAACAGCAGCTGCTGATGCTTAGAACTGGAAGTGGGTTTGGAGCTGTTTATACTATAATCAAATACATACATGTATTTATGTAGCAAGATTTCAGGGTGGGGGGGAGGGAGTTAGACCGGGCTGATCATCCTAGGGGCATAGACTTGTTATTTTTATGTTTTGGGGATGGGATGGGGTATCTTCTGTTGTAAATTAGGTGGGATCTGAACCCTTTTTTTTTCCTGGTTAGTAGGACACAGGGAGGGTATTGAACTGAGAGGAGAAGGAGCCTCTCTTTCCTGCTGAGGCTTACACTTTCTGACAAACAGACTCCTAAAGGGCCAAGATACTTTTTGGTCCCATGATAGTTCAGGTTCCAGACTTCTTTCTTTTCTATTGTATTTATATATGGAAAGCCATTAATGAGTTTATTATGCTCCGAGAGGTATACATAAAAGGGAAAAGGGCATGATTGGGAGGTTGAGCAGTGAGAGATCATTGATAATAAGTATTTTGCCTGAAATGTTTCTTTATAAGTATTTCAGGGGAGGAATAAGATAATCTCAGTCTTACCGGGGTGGGGGTGGGGGTTGTTCAGATGTTGCTCTTTCTCTTTTTTCCTTTTTTCTTGTTGTTTGGCATTTTTTCTTTTCTGTTTGAAAAAAAAATGTTTTCAGGAAACATGAGCGTGCTGCCAGTTAGAGTGGGGCTGGGAAGGAGCTGGCCACCTCTCAGCTGCGTGGCTGAGACAGGAAGCCCTGCTGTGAGCTTCTTGGACTTTTCACCTACTTCACCTGTTAAGAAGCCATGAGGAGTTGTAAACTCTTGTTCAGGGAAGAAAGAAGAGGGCAGGAGAAAGGAACCTAATGCCTTTAAAAACAAAACAAAAAAAATCTTCATTTTTCCTTTTCCGTTGTGGGTTTGGGGAGCCAAACCAAAGCGTGACTGTGAGCAAGTTCACTGAGAGGCATGACAACATTGTTGAAGATGTCTTTCCATTATGTCTGATTCTTTTATTTTCTTAAGTCAAGCCTTAACTATGGACATACTTTAAGATGATACGGGTCTGTCAGCATAAACCTGTAAAAGGGCACGGACAACTTTTCAGAACATCCAGGAATGTTGAGACATGGTTAAATTTCTAGCTGATATTTAGTCATTCCCTCTTGATGTTGGGATGGGTAGGCAGGATTGTGGGAGTTAAGGGCAGATGTTACCTGGAAATGCAGAAGGTAGCTGGGGGTACAAGTGGACGTTTGTTGAGAGTGAAGAAAGAGGTGGAAAGAAGACACACAAAGCAACCAGATGCCCGAAGCCTGGTGTGAATGAAAAAGAGTTGGTGTCTGTCTCGTGGCGTTGCCATTCTTGCTAATACCCATTTGCCTAGCTTGTTCTGATTCTCATGTCATGTTCAATTGACTGTCCTAGATGAGACTCCAGTTTACAGGCAGTGAGGAATTGTTTCTTCGTGGGAAGTTCCCTTTCAGCAGCTTCAAAGGAACAGGAAAGTATTGATCTTGGACTAGGGGAAGAGAGAAAGAAACAGCAGCTCACTTCCTGTGTGTGCCTATGTAGTGTGTGTAGATACTTGACTGTGGCTCAGATCCACAAGGCAGCAGGGAGAGAAGAAATAACTCCGTATCTGATGGGAGCAAGGGGTGGCACAGGGATGGTGTCCAGGAATTGGAGAACTTCCTGACTCCACCTTAGCTTAAGCAAACTCTATATACTGAGTACCATTTGAGGGTTGTCTTTTAATGGTGGGGGGTGTGTTTTCTTCTTCAGACTGGAGTCCTTACATGAGAGAGGGGCTCAGAAAGGGTTAGAGCAGGTGAGTGAGACAGTCGATAGCCTGGTATGACTTGAGTCCAAGGTATTATTTCTTGACAAGTGTCCTCCCCTATTTGATTCAAATACCATGAGTGACTTGTCTTTCTCCAAGAAAGGGACTGGGAGAGTGGTCCCTAGCAACTCAGGCTTTGGTCAGGCTGCAAAGGGCTCCTCTTTCAGGCTGCCTCTGGTGGTTGTGTTTTTGTCAATTTCTTTCTCTGCACCTCGACTTACCTCTGAATCAGAAAAGCAAGCCCAGCAGGTAGGGGAGGGTTCTCTGCTTGGTGTTGCCTGATCTAACCAGGGAGGCTGGCTGGCCACCCACTGTCTGCTAGAGGGGAGGGCCAGCAGGTGTCGGTATGAACTCAGGAATAGAAACACGAGGCCTTTAAAATAAGAGAGGGAGAAAAATCCACGATGCATACCTGTAACCCCCTAGAACCCAAGTGCCAGAATTAATTCCTAGATGCTGCTTCTGTTTGAAAAAGTCACTGCTTTTACACTTGAAAAAACACACACTCGGAAAATGTTCAACTCCATGAATAATGTTTTTTGGCTTTAAGAAATTGTTTGGTGTTTAACTGTTTCCTTTGATTGCCATTCCACCAGTAAATTGTTGGTTGATTTGCACTGCACACTGGGGTGGGGGTGGGGGTGGGGCTTAAACAGAGCCGAACTTGGGCTTGCTCAGGAAGTGGACCAGGGAATGTGGAGTCATTGATATTTCCTGGGGCAAAGGAGTGGGAAGTAGTTTTTCTCCCCTCAGCCCATTCCTGGCAGCACCTGTCACCAGCCTGGTAGAAAGCCAGCCCTTTCTCTTCTGTGAGCATCTCATCACTGTCCAACAGCAGGTGGAAAAAAGGGGGACAAAAACCAGACCTATTCTTCTCCCCCATTTTTTCCCAAATTTTGCTGTGCCAAATGTTTAAAACTTTGCAAATATAGATCTACTGAAATTTCATTCATCAAGAACTGGTTCATGTAAACAGTTTGCATTTTTAGCTATAGAAAAAACAGTAGAGATCTCTTAAGGGCATCCAGCCTCGCTGAGCTCACCTTTTTTTCTGAAGAATGGGTAGGAGTGAAATACAAACAATTCACCAAGTCTGTTCACTCTAATTTTCAAGCTGCACTGCATTAAACCCAACTCACTAATACAGGGAATTTTTGCACCCTAGTCCTCCATGGGCCAAGAAACTTTCAGAAGCATTAAAAAAAATAGTTGAAGTATATCACTTCTCACCAAATGGGTAGAGTCAGTTGGCTGTTTGTCCCTTGTTTTTTTATTTATTCCATAATTATGTTTGTGCTTTTCATTTTGTAAACAGTTATGGAACATGCATTTTTATTTTGTTTTAAAAGAAAACTTCAATTCAGTCTTTCAAGACCTGTTCCATTTTGGATTTCTTCGGGGGAAAAAAAAAAGTTACCAGTTAATTTGTTTTGAAATATTTAGGCATTCTTTGAGTTATAAAATTCTGATGCAGGGATTTGTGAATGAAACATTCACATGTGAAAGAACGTTCACTAGTTACCCGCTTAAGCAGAATAAAGTGTGTATATGTACATAAAATGTAAGTAATCTTAACTCCATTGTGCAGTGCCTTTTAGATGTTCCGCTTTCTATAAAGTCTTCAAATTTTTGCATATATATTATATATATGATGTAATGTTATAGAAATATATGTATAATATACATATTTTTTTTCCAGGGGTATCTGATAGCTCTGTATTTTGTTATGGAAGTTGAAAGAAAAAAAGTATTTTACCTCAGAAATTAAAGTTAAATAAAAAAAAATGCTTTTAAGTAACGTTTGCTGAGCGTTGGTTTTATTGTTTATCATACACTGTGCCAGGGTGGTCTTGCCTGAGGATTCGCCAAGCCCACGCTAGCTCGCTCTGCCCCCACACTTTTTTATTCCTGTTGCGCAGGTACCCACATAGTGACGAAGTAGGTCTCCTAACAGTTTTGGAGATTGTCTGTTTCCTTGAGTGAATGACTGCTGCCAGATAAAGGAAACTGAAGCCAGAGACAAGTGTTAGGTGGAAATTTCTTTCTCAAGATTTTTGTGAGGATTCTTCAAAAGTACGTGTCGAAGCCAGACACCAAAGACTACACGTTGCCTGATTCCGTTCATATGACATGCCTAGAACAGGCAAATCCATAGAGACCAAATAAGATTAGTGGTTGCCAGGACAAGTGGGGAGTGATCAGCAGAAACCAGGGCCTCCCCCACCCCCCTGCCAAAGAGTCCAGCTGAGCCTGTGCCTAGTATTTCCCAGTAGAGGACAAGAATCCAGACGGGTTCTTGGTGGGGTGTTGAATAACATAACACACCTTAAGAAAAATCGTGCCAGCCAGTAATCTCATCTCTCTCACGTGAGACAGGCAAAGTGACTGTGAAGGTCCCAACATGCCAAAGGTTAATTTGACCTCTACTAAAGGGTCCTGTGAGTAGTTAGGAAGGGTGGAATGGAGTGGTGAGGGGTGCGGCCGAAGAGGCACACAGGGATGGATTAGGAAGGGTCTTAGGAGACACCTAAGGAGTTTGCCTTGTACTCCAGCACTGCCATCCCCAATATTTCACAACGGAGTTCGGGCTTGGCCAGTGAGGATCATTGAAGGCCATAGCCCTAAGAAACTACCCTATCAAATTAATCTCTGCTCGAGAAGACGCAGCTCATGTAGGTGAGAAAAAGGAAAGTGGCAGGGGCTGACTGGTAACCCCATGACACAAAGCTGGGAATGTGCCTGGATGAGACCCTCCCCCTGGGAAAGCCTCCTGCTTCTCTCCCCTCCTCATTGCTGAGAGCAAAAGGAGACTTGTTTTACCAACAAACTTGCACATAGTTTTGAGATCAGGATCCCAGGCATCTGGTTCTGCCAGTTTAAGTGGACCTTTCAGTGCTTAGAATTGGATGGTGATTATTCGAATTCTGAGCAAAGAGGGGAGGGAGTGATGATGAGCATGGGGGAAAGAAATGAGGAAAGAGATAGGGCCTAGCGGGTGAGAACACTGGTGACAGTGAGGACGAGAGGAAAAGGTAAGCCTCAGAGCCCTTCATGGTGTGTTAGTAAGGAATAAAGCCTTCGAGGGCCGCCCATTATTTCCCTGTTGTAGTTTGGAAGGCCCGTCGTAATCTGGCCCCTGCTTCCCTTCCAGCCTCATCCTTCACCATGCACCTGGGGGACACACTCCCCCACCCTACTCAAAGCCTAAGTTGCAACCATAACAGCCATTGTGAATAGAGCAGTTACCATGTGCCAGGCATTTTTAAGGACTGACTTGTATTAACTCATTTAATCCTCATGATAACTCTGAAATAGGCGCTGTGTTTGTTCCCATTTTGTTGAGGAGAACACTGAGTCTTAGAGAAGCCAACTGGCATGACCAGCATTCAAGTCCCAGTACCCGTGCTCTTAAACCACTCTGCTGCAAGGTCTCTCGGCCACGCTAAACAAACTACCAATCTGGTGAGTCCCACTCTGCCTGGAACACCCTTCTGTCCTCCACCTCACCTACGCAATTATATCTTACCGTTCAGCATTCGACTCAGATGTCATCCTCTCCAGGCCGTTCCCGGCAGGTCAGGGGGCACTCCTGTGTTGTATCCCAGCCCTCACCACACTGTTTTGTCATCGCACTGCTTGTCTGGCTTTTCACAGGACAGTCAAGAAGCCCCGAGCCAGCATAGGGTTCGATTTATCTCCCTTTCTCCAGTGTCTAGCGCACAGCCTGCCGCCTGAGGAGCTGGGTGAGTGTTTGTCGAATAAATGAATAACGAGAAACGTGAAGAAGGCGTGACTGTGAAGATGCAGGTTTGGAATACGAGGACAGGCAAAGTGAGCTGGGGAGTGACACTCATGTGTACAGCGTCAGGCCTCCAGGCCGCAGGGTCAGGCCGCCCGCCTAAGGAGCCGAGCTTTGCCGCCCCTGTTCTAGCAGTAACATTCTCCCCCTTCCAGGACCCAGCTTCTGCGATCGTCCCCTTCTCCTCTGTCTTCGGGCTCCCGCCTTCCCTTCTTTCTACAGCTGTGCTCCCCCTTTCCTTCCTTCAAACCTGTCTCCCCTCAGGATACACACAGGACACATTGCTGGGTACACACAGGACACATTGCTGGGTATTTATTTACTCAAATAGAAGGTAGGCAAGAGAAAAATGAACCGCAATCACAGAGATCCCTCCCGCTATGGGTGCTCCCCTGGCCTCCCAGTTTCTAAGACACCTGTGGTTCTAAAGAGCCCCACCTGGGGCTTTCCCTTTCTGCCCGCTCTCCAGGATTCAGGCAGACTCACTGATTCCAGCTTCACTCACCCAGACTTCTTGTCCTGAAAAAGAGGCAGTGTTGGGGCGAGGGGCAGGAGGGCAGCGGAAAGCCCCCGAGAAGGCCTGCTGTCTCCAGCGTGCCCCTGCTCCTCTCCCGCCCTAGGAGCTGCCAGGGAGACACTCTGGGACTGGCCCCTGTCCCACAGTACCCCCCTGCCATTTTACCGGCTATGAGACCTCGGGCAGGCTATGGAACCTCTCTGTGCCTCAGTTTCTCTGCTTTAGACGGTGTTGTGAGGATTAAATGAATGCACATAAAGCACTTAGTGACGTGACCAAGATGTTTATGTGAGGTCCCGCTCTATCATCATGGTCACAGCGCTCTGCGGGGCTTCGTGCCTCTGTACCCACTTTTTTACAGGTACACCATCCCCGTTTTACAGAGGAGCAAAGTGAAGCCCAGCAAGGGTGAGCTGTGCTAGTGATTCAAACCGAGGTCTCCTGACTCCAGATCACATGCTTTCCCTGCTGCCTTGGATCTCTGAGACATGGATGAAAACCCTTTTTCCTCCCCTCCCAGCGTCTAAGAATCAGACATGCAGAGTTGACTGGGGTGCAGGAGCAGGGAGGTGTCAGCCTTAAGTGTTTCTTCAGGAGTCAGGCCAGTGTCCCAATCTGGAGTACTGAGACCTTGGCAAGAGCCCAGGGGAGAGGGAGCAAGCTCCTGTGTGCCGGCCCAGGACAGGGCCTCGGCTCCTGTCAAACAGGCTCCAGGGCCGCTGCAAGGATGGCCAGAGGAGGAAAGATCAAAGGTCAAAGGCTTCCCAGAATGCCGGGCAGCCTTCAATAAGGCCTTGACTGAAGGTGGAGCCTGGGCCTAGGCTAATGGGAGGGGCCTCCGACCCTCACTGTCTCCAGACCCCTGGCTCCAGGACCTGGGGATCCCATGCAGAAGACAATGGAGAGGGAGCCATAAACCCCTGGGATGCAGCCCAAGCAGTGGGAAGTGCAGGTCCCAGGCCCAGCAGCAGCAGGCACCCTTGTCTCAGCCGTGGCAGGTCGCTGCCTCCACCCGACCTGCAGCCCAAAGCCCGGCCTAGGAGACAGTCCACGCCTTACAATCTGGGTCCCAGAGAGCTAAGGGCCAGCGAGGGAGGAAGTCTCTGTCCTCTCACCTGGAGTTCCACAGGGCCTCACCTGTTGAGGTGAACCTGGAGGGGAGGGAGGTCAGACGGACCCCTCGCTCCAGGCGGCAGAGGTCAGCACCAGATTCTCCCTGCAGGGGAGGGACTGTTACAGAGTGTCATTGAGGCCACTTTCTGTTTTCCCCAGGACTCCTCAAAGAGTAGCATAAAGAGGTGAGGGGAAGGGCAGTCATCATCTGATGACTGTTCTGAGATTTAATGTCCCCTTTGTATTACTTTTGCCCCCTCGATAACTAACTGGAAGGAAGGGGAGGGAAACTGAGGCATACAGGCATCAACCTGTCTTCAGAATATAATGGGTACAGGAAGTTTGTTTTTATTCTCCCACTTGTGGCCCGGCTGGAAAAAATCTTTATCTGCACATGTTAAAATTTTGCCCCTCCTGACCAACTCCTCCTACCCCGCCATGTTGGAAATAACAAGGAACGATTGTATGTTCTTGTCACTTAACATGTGTTAACTTGCTTGATCCACAAAATTACCTTCTTTGGAAAGTACTATTAATATTATTGTCCCCATATTGCAGATGGAGAAACAGAGGTCAACACAGCTAGTAAGTAACCAGCCAGGACTCACCCAGGGTTGCTGATTGCACGGTCCATGTGGTTTTTCAAACAGCTTTCTGCCTCCCAGCTGCCACGCAGGCAGCATAGAAGGAGGCGTTGGGGGATTGAGTTGCTTTAAAGAGGCCCCTGATTTCTCTAGGGGAACCTTGTAGAATCGCTGCCTGTCTGAGCTCCCCTGAAACGACCTCAAGGCCCAGAGGGGAAGAGTCATACACTGGGTCAGTCATTCATTCATGAAACGAACATTTGCTGAATGTCTGCTGAGTGCCGGGCTGTGTTCTGGGAGACACGAGAGGTCCCTGCTGTGTAGGAGCTCACGGCTTAGTAGGGCAGACGATGAACTGAAATGCAAGGCATGCTGCGGCAAGGTAGCAATAGTCATTCATTTATTCAACTAATGTTTCCCGAGTGCCTTGTCCCGAGATTACAAAGTCAAATCGGCAACACTCCTGACCAGCCAGGAGCTTCCAGTCTAGCAGAGACAGAAGACAGACATAAATCAGGAGGCTCTGGTCCTGAGCTCCTTCCACATGCCACAGCCTTGCTTTTCATCCCCTAGCAACCTGTCATTTTTCTGGTCACCGTAGAATTTTCAGTATTGACTTGAGCCAGCAGGAACTCAGGTGTTCCGACAATACAGGGGAAGTCCTCACTCTCAACCACCCCGCTTCTGAAAAAGCCGCAGCCCCAAGATCCCCTTCTAAACACACGCAGCCCTCAGATGGACTAGTGCTCTTCGCTGTCAGCACCGTCACCTTGGGATCAGCAGGAACCAGGGCCTTCTCCCAGCCCCCTGCTGAGAGTGCAGCTCAACCAGTGCCCAGCATAGCACTGGCGCTTCATCAGTGGAGTGACAGGTTGTATCGCCAATAACAGGCGCAGCTCCCTCTCCAGTCAAGTCCGGCTGGTGGGGGAAGACTTGGTCCTTGCAAACCTAGTTCTTGTCTTGGCATTAGGGTGAGACCACCTCCCCGCACCTGCCCCCAGCTGGCCTGAGCTGTAGCTCCCCGGGTGCGGGTGTGGCAGGGCCTGGAGAGGGAGACGAGGCATCCACCCAGAAGGGCTGTCGAGAGAGTGGGATCCGTCTGGGAAGAAGGAGGGGGACGGGAGTGGGGAGAGGAGGTGGAGCGGGAGTCTGGGGGCGGGTGGCAGCCTGAGCACAGGTTGGGGGCTGGGAGGGGTAGGGGCATACTTTCAGGCGGAGCGTAGAGGCTGAGATGGAAGGCAGACTTAGAGATGAAGTCCCAAGGAGGTGGGGGGAGGACCGGAGCAGGTGGAAGAGCAGGGGCGGGCGGTGGATGGGCAGGGGGAGTGGAGCTGAGAGCAGGGAGCACCCCCGGGCCTCCTGCCCATGGTATTGATCTGCTAGATTACTCAATTTCACCCGTATTGATCAGGTAATTGCTTTATCTCGGTTCTCATTTGAGCTCTGCATTCTCCTGGCTTCCCCGCCTCTCTCCCTCCTGTTTTTTCCTATCAACCTGACACAGGGCTCCCTTAACACAGAACACATATATATATTCTTCATATATATATGAAGTTTGGTTAGCCTGCTCTGGACTGGTGTTTGGGGAAGGGGAAGGGAGTGGGGTGGAGTGAGGGGGAGAGCAGCCTCCTCTGGGAGCCCCTGAGTTCTCCTTTTCCAAGAAATTCCTCCTGGCTCCAGACAGTAGAAATGTCTGCCCAGGTTCTTGGAGGCCCAGAAAAGAGCAGGGGAAACAGAATCCAGGGGTGACCTCAAACCCCAGAGGCCCAGAGCCTCAACCTGCCTCTTCTCACCGGCCCCTAGCCTGTTCCCCTAGCTCCTAGGCCAGGCTTTTGGACATCTCTCCAGGAAGCCTTCACAGCCCTGCCTCCATCCCTCTTGCTGCTGTCTCGGGGGCTCTGAAACTATGTGCCGCGCAGCTGGCCCCTGCTTCTCCGGCTGTGCCTGGGTCCTTCCTGCCCACCTTCCTCCCATGCTCCCCGCTTAACCATGCCCCATGCTCCCTGCTAGTGCTCAGGCCACATGCCAGAGCAACCAGGGCCCCAGCCCCGGTGTGGAGTCTGCAGGACCAGGGGAAGTGCCTGGCTGGAGCCATGTCCCTCCTAGCCACACTCTGGGTCCCTGGCACCCTGGAATTCCCTGCCCAAATGATAGAGCCGCCTCCAGGAGCACACAGGCCTCTGGCCTGGGACGTCCTCCTGATCAGGGCTGTGGGGAGCAGTTGGCCCTTTGCACTGCTGCACAGGCACCGGAAAAAATCAGGAGTGGGCCAAGGTACAAAGATTTTTAGCACTGGAACTCTGTTCTCTAAACTTCTGAGAACTCAGTTTATAAAACAGAGAAAAGCCTTGAGTGACCTCCAAAGAAAGTTTAAATTTTCACGGCTATGCCAACCCCTCAAACTCCTGGAAGGCTCCGAAGGGTCAATGTCAGGGCAATTTGAAAAACACTGCATGGAGACGAAACAGTAGGGGACAGCAAAGGCTGGAGGCCCCTCAGCTGGAGGCAGGTTGTGTCTGACTTTCCAGAGACTTCCACAGGAATGAGAGTTGCCAGGTGGGCAGTGCTCACCTGTGAGGCCTAGCGCAGGAGACTGCAGAGAAGACAGGAGCAGGCAGGAGCAGGGGGCTGAGAGAAGGAACAGCTGGGGAACGCGAGAGACCCCCTTTCTCACCCGCCTCCTGAGAGGAGGACAGCTAAAGGACTCAGGGGCAGGGGGGGCAAAGCTACGAATTTAGTCAAAAACATTTCCTGAGCAACCTTTGCATGCCAGGCACTGAGACGGGGCTTGGGAATCCATGGGGAACACAATGGACAAGGCTCAGACCCTCCTGGTGCAGTTTAGAGACCCCAGGAGATTGTCAACCAGCTCTCCCTGCCCAAAGGCCTCCTGAGCCCCACCCCACCCGTGCCCATCACCCATCACCTAGGCCTGCTGTGTCCCCTTTGAGGGAGGGAGCCTGACAGGCAGGGGGCTGGGGGGGGACTCAAGCCAGGCGTCCTCCTCACACTCTACAGTGAGGGAGACCCATCTCTTTGTTTTTTCAAGACAGGTTCCTGCTCTGTCATCCAAGCTAGAGTACAGTGGCCCAGTTATAGCTCACTGAAGCCTTGAACCCCTGGGCTCAAGCGATCCTCCCATCTCAGCCTCCCAAGTAGCTTGGACTATAAATGCTTACCACCACACCTGGCTAATTTTTTCATTTTTCTGTAGAGACAGGATCTCGCTACATTGCCCAAGCTGGTCTCAAACTCCTGGCCTCAAGCAATCCTCCCACCTCGGCCTCCCAAAGTGCTGGAATTACAGGCATGAGCCGCCGCACCCAGCCGGAGTCCCATCTCTGAGCCATGCTGTCATCATCATCCAGCGAGGAGGCAGAGAGAGCAGCGTGGGGTGTGCGGGAGGGTGGGGACCCCACGGGCTCCTCTGTCTGAGTGTACCGGCAGGGAACAGGCAAGCATGAGCCACGAGCAGCCATGGCAACAAGCATTGTCTCTCTCTGCCACTGACCCCCACCCCAGGGCCCAGCACAACTCTCCTCTGCAGTTTTCTAGAGCCAGGGACAACCCACCCCTTTTCCCTCCTGAATTTGTTTCCAGAGTCCCCCTCTGTGCCCTCGGGAAGTTCCTCCTTTGGTCTAACTAGCATTCCTCCTACTGCTCCCACAGCCTTTTTCTTGTAGTTCCTCCTCCATTCACATGCCTCCGCCTTTCCGTGTTCTCCTTCAACTCTCCCACCCCACCTTTCTCCCATCCTTCCCTCCCTGACACCTGCGCTGCCATTCGCTTCGGCCTCCTCATATCCAGGCCTGGGAGTACACTGACCTACTGTCCCGTTTTTCTGGGACTGTCCCAATTGGAGCACTGAAAGTCCTACATCTGGGGAACCTCTTAGTTCCAGGCAAAGCAGCACTGTCGAGCACCCTACCTGGAAGTTAGGACACTGCCTGAGGTCCAGCTCATGGAGCAGGGTTTTGGTGCCAGATCTGAGAGGCCAGCAGCATTTTCCCACATGTACAGGGAGACAAAGACAGGCACAACCACACACGCGCACACACACAGTCTCCAAAACAAAGCACAGCCCACACAGCCAGAACAGACACCCGCAGAAACATGGACCCACACACTCCGATTCACACACAGATAAGCCCAGACTCACACACCCACGCTCCCAGAGCTAGGTGTGCATGGACACAGATAGGCACACACAGTACACCAGCAACACACCCTGGAAACACAAAAACGGACACAGACACCTACGCACAAAAATACACGGTTGCAGAGACAGACATCCCCAGAGAAAGGCACACTCATTTCACAATTCCTCAGCAGCACACAGACGCGGATCTGCTAACAGGGACAGAGAGACACACACGGAGAGACATCTTCCTATAGACCCGGGGGACAAGTCGCCTTCCCCTGGGCCCACACCCACGGGGTGAGCTGATCAACAGATTCCAGAGCTTTTCCTGTTCTGCCTTGGAAATACCCACAGGTCTGGGAGGCGGCCCGGCCCCTCCTCAGACCCGGAGAGAAGGAAGAAGCCGGCCCAGGCTGAAGGTTTCAGAGGCAGACGGTGGACCCAGGCCGGGTGCCTGGGCTCCGTGCCAGCGCTGGGGACAGCTCTAGGAGCAGCCTCTCTGGGGCGGGGGTCAGGGGCGGGAAGCCCTCACTCCCTCTCGCGGGCCGGGCCGGCGGGGGCCGCGAAGTGTGAGTGAAATGGGTTTATTACTGGGAGTCTGTTGCCTCGATTGGCATCGATCCCCACATGTCACCTTCCATTGCCGCTAATGGGACATGAAGAGTCTCCACCGACACCACAGCCACGGGCCGCACACTCGCTCGGCCTCCCTGGCCGCCCTCCCCCAGCCCCGCGCTGGATGCGGCATTGCGCCTCACCCCACTCCTCTGCGCCTCTGTCCTCGCTCCCCTCCTCAACGCCTCCTCTTCCTCTCCTTCCTCTTCTTTGTCTCCTGGAGTCCTATTTCCTCCTCCTCCGCATTTGCCTGGCGCCTCCTTTCCTGTTCCCCTTTTTGCCCCCCCCCCGCACGTACCCCTCTATGCAGGAGCGCCCCTTTTCCTTCCCTCCCCCAGTCCCATGTCAACCCTGTCCCTCTGCTGGGGGTGCACTGGGCCCCGGGATGCCAGGGAACAAGCAGGTGGGAATGACCCCTCTTTCTCCCACAGCCAGCGAGGAGTGCTTATTAAGGGGTATTCTTCTGTCACAGCTGGACCGGGCAGACAGACCCTCCTGGAACCAGCCGGCTCCCCTAAACTTCACTCCGCTGGCTGCCATGACCCTGGGCCCAGTTCCCGGCAGAAGGGCGGGGAGCGAGTGGAGAAGAGGTGGCCTTGTTTCCTTGGCTCTTCCTCTTCCTCAGGGAAGGGAGGGCACCACTGCCTCAACTGCACCCGCCTGGCAACCCCGCTCCCTGTGCCGCCCCTGCGGAAGCCCTCCTGGAGCTCGGCTCCCATCCCCGAGTATTCTGGTCCTGTCCATTTTAATGGCAGACAGTTAGGAAGGCACCCTGGGGCTGGAGAGAACCCATTCAGGGTGGGAGGGTCTTCATACAGAGTCCATAGGCTCTGAATTTAGTCTCTCCTGCTGCTTACTCAAGTATGAAAAAAGTCACTAACTAGAACGGGAAAATTCTACTTAAGGCTCAAACAGCTCATCCTTTGGTTTTCTCCTGTGAGAGACACCCTACCTGTGTGAGTCTGTGCCACCAAGTCCTGCGGGCTGGGCGGGGAGCGGAGGAGAGGGGGCGGTTCCCAGTCCCTCCGTGACCCTCCCCGGGCCCAGGGGGTGCTGAGAGACACCCAGAGCCAGCTCTAAGCCCCCAGGTGGGAAGGGCCACCTCCTGCCCCACACCTGTCTTCAGACAGAGAGGGCTCCACTCCCACCCCACCTGGCCCAGACCCCATGATTGGGTCACTGTGTCAGGGGAGTTGACAGTCCTGGAAATGAAGCTATGCATTTTGAAGGTAGCTGAAAGTGTGTTGAGCCTGCCTGTTGGGAGTCCAGGTGTTGGACTGGCTAGAGTGTGGGGAGCTGGTTTGGGCATGGGGTGCCTTTTCGTTTATTCCCTTACTAATCACCGGTAGAGCAGCCCCCACCTCCAGGCACTGTTCCAGGCACTAGGATGCACTCAGAGAGGCTCATCATCGAGAAGGGTCTTGATTTGGTCAGGAGGCCTTCCACCCCCACCACCCAAAGGGCGCTGGGCCATTTGCGTATGTTAATATTTGGGGCAAGGAGCAGGGGACGTTCAGCTTGCCTCCCCAGAAGCCAATGTCTGAGTAAGGGCCCAACCTCCACGCCCTGCCTGGTCTACAGGGGCCAGGAGCTGGGGTGTGAATGGGACAGAAAGTGGGGGACGGGTGGGGAGAACTGCTTTCATCAGGTTTCCCCAAGAGGAGAGGAAGTGGGCTGGGGCAGTGTCCGGAGCAGCAGAAGAGAAGGGGTGAAAACCCCACGGGGAAGCAGCTGGTCTGCTTCTCACAAGGACTCGAAGTCAGCCACAGGAGGGACTTCGCTGGGAGCTGGGACGGTGGCAAGATGTGGGACAGCACAAGAGCCTTGAGCTTCCCCGTCTGGAGGTCCTGCAGGCGTTGCCCCCGAGGAGAGCTGGTGGAGGCAGGAGGGGGTCCGAGTAACCCCAGGGAGTCCAGGGCCTGGGCCTACCGGGTCCTCGTTCTCACGCTTCAGCTCTGCCCCGGGCCCTTGTTGAACAGGCCCTCCCTGAAGGGGAGGCGAAGAGCAGTTCTTCCTGACGGAGTCCTCCTTGGCCTTGGCAGCTTCCCGCTCCTAACTCAAAGGATCCTGAAACTCTTAGCGAAGGAGAGGGGACGGGGTAAGGTAAGCAAGGGGCAGGACCAGCTCTCCAAAGGAGGAACACCAGTGACACCCCAGAGAAACACCCAGGATACCGCGTCTTGGCCGTAACCTCAGTCTTCCTTGCTGTAGACCTCTGTCCTCTAGGGAGATCAAATCCGCCTGTCCTTGCTGGCATTCCTCCCCCTCCCTGCACCCAGCTCCCTGGAACAGTGTTCTGTACCGTCCCTCCCTTCGCATCCCCTTTCCTCCCTGCTCTGGTGGGCCCAGAGCCCTGTCCTCCCTGCCTCCCCCCCCCAGGACCCTCTCTTCGTGGCCCCCAGCTCCTGTCTCTTCCATCAATCAGCCTCTCTCTCACCTTTCCATCATGTTAGCTTCGGTTGATTTAACCAGAAAACAACCCCCAGAATTTAATTCCATGGCCCTCCATTCCCATCTCGATCAGCTCAGGTTGGGAGGGGCTGTGTATTGTTGGGGGGGGCAGGTGTAGGGGGAAACTTGGCCTCTCAGAGTCAGGGGTAAAAAAAAAAGAAAATCATATTGATTCCCACAATGACATCCATCAATCTTCTCCTGCCTGCTAGGGATCGGGGAGATTGGACACAGGCCCGACAGGCTCCAGGGTCACTTGGTCTCCAGGACTTTAAAGAGAGAGGCTCTGGTCTTTGGCATCCACCCTCCTCCAGTTTCTCCTGAAAAACCTCTCCTGAGGTCAGTTACCTAAGTCCTCTGTCCCCTCCCCAGGACATCCTGGAATCTTACTCCTTATCTTGTTCCCACTATTTCCTTAGCAAGCTATCTGATGCCCCTGTAGTCACTTTCTCCTGGCTAAGCTTAGCCCTTAGTTGGAAGTTCTTCCTGCTGTCTCACTTCTAGTTGTATTAATAATGAAAAGGCAAAATCATTTTCTAGAACTCTAAGAGGAAAGAGACATAATAAGTGCTTAAAAACCCTTACAGGAAAGGAAATTAGGTCAACTATTAGCATTATTTTGCTTGAGACTAAGAAGAAAAGTTACAAATTGCAAAGACTCAGCAACCCTATGTGAGCAGAGCAGGTCCTGGGGCTCAGGAGAGTGGTATTAAGAGTCAGGGGCTGTGAAGAGGGATTCTCCAGATCTGGACTCTGTCTCCACAGAAAGCTCCATGAGAGAGGGGCTGATACGTGGGAAGGGCACGCAGCTGGAAGGACTTCCCAATAGGTGGGTGTCTTCTTTCCTGGAGTTAAAGAAGGGGCAGCCCTCTCACTGGTCTCCCTCCCTCTGGGTCAGATGTTTTATGAGCCATGTGGCCCTGAGGCAGGCTCTGGATGCAAAGGACCCAGTGAGGGACACTCCGTCCCACCCCACCCCGCAGAGGGATGGGGGCACACGGGAGGGGGCACAGGCCCACGGTGCCGCTGGCTCCCGAAGGGTTAATGCTATTGTCTGAAAACCACATCAGCTCCCCTGGGAGCTTGGAGATCCCGCTCTCATTTTAAGTAACCCTAACGCGTGTGATGAGCAAGGGGTTGTCACTGGGCGAGGAGTGCGACAGAAGGAGACAGTCAGAGGAGCGCGGGGACCTGGCTGCTGCACCGAGGTAAGGGACGCCAGTGGCCGGACTGCAGCTGGGGCTGGCCGGGAGGGACGGGTCCCTCTCTGCCCCCACCCCCACCCCAACTGTGGAGCCAGTTGTGGGACAACTGGGAAGGGGTGAAGTAAGGAGATCCAGGCACAGGGCCACACTGAAGCCACCTGAGAGGTGGCAAAGCTCTTCCATCCAGGCATTGGGCACTCAGGCCAGAGAGAACCTTGGCACCTGCAGGAGGGCATCGTAAAGACAGCAGGGCCAGCAGGGCAGTAGGCTCTTCTCTCTACATAGGCCACAGCTGGGGTCAGATGGCAGCTCTCTGGGGCAGATATGGCTCTTGGGATTAATAGGATTCTGGGGGCTGAATGAAAGCTGCTGGTCCCAGCCATCTCCCTGTCCCAGAGTCTACACGCAGGGGCTCTGCGTCGCAGGGCACCCCGCTGCCAGCCCTGTGGCTGAGGTGGAGGAGCGTGGGTGAGGACTGACAGTCAGCGGGTGGTTACACTGGGCAAGGGAGGCGGGGAGGGGTGGGCACCCAGCACGGGGATGGGAAGGAGCAGGGTGGGCTGAGGGCCACCGGGATGGGAGAGTTAGGCTCGTGCTCCCACCTGAGCCAGGCCGGGTGAGTTGAACTGAAACCTCTGGTGGGATGAGGGGTTTCTGTCCTGTCCACCTGCCTCCCTCCCTTCCTCAGACTTCTGGGATCCTTCTCAAAGAACTAGAACCAAGAAGCCTGAAATGTGAGAGCTTGGGTGCCCCCTTATCACAAGAGCCCCCGTGACGGGGAGGGCAGGTGCAGGCTGGCAAGGCACAGAGAGATGATGCTCCCGTGGCAGAGAGAAGTCCTGCTTTTCTCCCTCGCCACCTCCCAATGGAGACCAGACGAGAAGGGTTGGCAAGAGGCTGGTGCTGCTGCCAGCCTCTTGCCACTGAATCCACCTCCAGGCCCCTTTCTGGCCCTGCCCAAGGGCAGGCGGGCTCCGGGGGACATGGGGACCAGGGGGGAGCTTCAGCTGGACTTGGGGCTTAGTAGAAGTTGAAGTTTCCTGTTAAGACTGGGGTCGAGGTGGAGGCTGAGAGTGGACATGGGGATCGAGGGTTGGGATTGAGTCAGAAGGTGCCTCAGATGCCCGCTGCTGACGCTGTGCCCGCCACTGACGCTGTGCCCGCCGCATTCCTGGTCCCAGCTACTCAGCCCCACACCGGCCCTGCCAACTCACCCAGATCAGCTGTTTGCTAGGAGCTTTCACTTCCTCTCCCTCTGGCCTGGCTCCTCGGCCACCTCAGCGCCTGCCGGAGGGGATTTCTTGCCCCTGGGTGGGGGACCAAGGGAAGGACCAGGGGGTGTCCAGGCAGGGTTCTCCCCGGTCACAGCTGATGGGAATGAGATGAAAGGAACCGACGGTGAGGTTGCCGTGGGGGGATCTGATGAGGAAGTAGGGCGGTGGGGAGGCCAGGGCCTGGGAGCCGGGAGGCCCTGCTCGGTTCCGGCTCTCAAGCACGGGTGAGGGACAGGGACAGGAAAGACACACAGGGGCAAGGAAACAGAAAGTGACCACAAGAGACAGCAAAACAGAGGATTGGGTCGGGAGAGAAGTGGTGAGGCAGACCCCTCTCTAGAGGAGGCAAACAGGCATCCCAAGGACGCAGGACGGGGGGAGACAGCGACTCGATCCGCAGACAGAAGAAGTGAGGCCAGAAATGGAGACCGAGAGAAACGAACAGAAAAGAGGGCACCGGAGAGGAGAGGAAACAGTGGGAAAACATGTGGCAAAACGAGTGGGGGCCGGGAAGTGAGACCAAGAGCAGGCGGGAGGAGGGAAGGGGAAGGAAGGAGAGTTAGAGCGGGAGGGAAGAGGAGAGAACAGTAATGAAGGAGCAAATGAGCTGAAGAAAGATAAAAAGGTCAAACAGAGGGAAACAGAGACCTGCAGGGGCCGACAGATGGAGGGATGAGTGCGGAGCTGAAGCGGGTCTCCGAACAGCCCACGTCCTGTCCCCTCGCCCCTGGGTCCCTAGGGTGTGTGAGGGCGTGACTTTCCCCGACCTTCGGCTGCCAGGTCTGGGGTGGAGGGGGTGTCTGGGTTTGGATTTCTGCTCCACAGAGTTAAGCAAACCTTTTAACTCCCAAGGCCCCCAGGGACCGAAGAGACAAGAGTCGGAGGCCAGGCAGCTGCAAGGGCAGGCGCTGGGGGGAGGAAGGGGCAGCGAGCTGAGACCCGGTGAGGGGACCAGCAATGGGGGCAGAGGAGAGGGACTGCTGCCCACCCCACTGGCGGGGGGGGCATGGAAGGAAGAGCTGAGGCGAGGAGGGAGGTGGGTTCAGCCGGCCAGTTCCCAACACTCAGTGCCGAGAGGGGTCCGCTCTGCCCTGGGCAGCGAGACGCAAGATGCCCTTGGGTTCTCTGCCAGCTGTCCCTCGGTCAGGGGAGAAGGAAGGGGAAGTGAAGGGGAGGTCAAGGAAAGGCATCTGCTCCTGCCGGCCACCACTCTCCCCCAGGGAAAGGTGGCTTTGCCCTTCCCAGGCCCCACCCCCTACGCCCCCACCTAAGCGGCTTTAACTAATAGCATTGAGTGAGGTCTCGGGACTAGCCACTCTCCACTTGCGGCTGAGATCGAGAGGAGAGACCCGAGGTTTCTAATCAGATTGGGGATTTGGCCGAGCACGGGGGATGCACAGTTTGTCCGAGGCTAACAAGCATAAACTGTCCCCCCGGAGACCACCACCGCTATGTCTCCAGGGGGCTTCTGTCCCCACTGTCACCCGCCCCTGCCCCCAGCTCGTTCTGCACTCTGATGGCTCAACCCCCTGGGCTGTATTCTGGACCTCGTCTGTGTCCACGACTCCTGATTTCGGCATCGCCGCTTTTCTCTCTGTCCCATTCTCGCTCATCCACTCTCCTCCTCACTGACTCTCCATGGCCTGTCTCTTCCTGCTGCCTTTGTGTTATAAACAGCCCCATTTTCCCACTGAATCAATCAAGCAGTCACTGAAAAGACTCGGTTTTGTCCAATCAGATTATGCAGTCAATCCACTTCAGCCTCTTAAAAGGCCCCAACAACAAAGTGACTTTTGATGCAAGTTTCTACTTTGCGTACATGCAACATTGGTCTTGAATTTTCCGCCATTTATTTGTTTTTATGTTGTGTATGTTCCTGCATGCCTCATCCTTTTCGTGTTGCTCTCTGCCCATTTGGATGGCTGTCCTCTGGCTTCCTGGGGACTCTGCTGATACTTTTTCTGGCAAAGGGCCCACATCGTGGGTTTAGACCGGAGTGACTCCTTTGGGGCCCAGGGCCTCCTGCCAGCCTCACCTCTCTGCTCCCAGGTTTCATCCTCAACTTTTCTGCCCTGATTGACTGATTACAGCTCAGAGCCTGGAGTCAGACAGACCTGTTTCCATCCGGCTCCACCACTCGGCCAGGACATTATGCAAGTCTCTTAATCTTTACGAGCCTCAATTTCCTCAGCTTACAAAACAGATAATACCCACCTTGAAGGGTTATTTTGAAGAGTCATTGAAGCAACATATTAAAAAAAAAAAAAGTCAAGCCCAATACTGGGTGCATGATAGGGGCCCAATTCATATTAACTAAAATCTTCAAAAGGTGAAAGGTGCTTTGGACATTTCCTGGCTCCGAGCCCTAGCTTAAGGCTCACTGTCCATTGTTACCATCCTTATCTATATCACTTGCATTAAAGAATGACCTAAAACCTACATGTGTTGTAATGAACACTTATACTGGCCAAGGGGATTAATCATATTATTGGTAATCAGAACGATGGCGGTGATGACAATAATAATTGCTTGCTGCTATGACCCTTCAGGAAACACAAAGCACTTAAGAGAAGCCACTCTGATCCTTCGGGATTGGGTAATGATCCTTTTTGATTTATGGTTCTCAGTACTTGTCTTCCTCTAAGGCGCGTGTACTGATCCTGCCGTGGGGTCTCTAGAGGGTGTTCAGAGACGGGGGTCAGCACTTCCCAAGCTTTGTGTGTCTAGACCATGGCATAAGACAGAAGGAGCCAGGGGCCCGCAGGACGGGAACGGGGGTGGATTGGGGGCACAGAGTGGAACCACCTGCCCCAGCCTTGGGACCATCACCACCAGAGTGTGGATTAAAGAGAAGCACAAGGAGTTAAAGTTAAATGCCAAGGACAGTTTCTGGACGTGAAGGTAGAACTGGCATCTGCTCCTCTCTAGGTTTCCTCTCTCCCACAGTCAGCTCAGGGGCTCAAACAGAACAGGAAGGACTTGTCAGCAGCAAGGATTTCCACGCCCAGAGCCGGCAAGCTCTCGGAGGCCTGAGGATCCGTGAGGGACTGGCACAGACGTGGGAGAGGCTGGGGAGGAGGCTCCTGGCATTCAGGAAACTGGGAGTCTTGGCCTCACACACAACGTCACTTTGGTTTTGTATTCAGAGTCTTTTCTTTCGGCAGGTAGGGGAAAGGGTGTTGGGAGCCTGCCTAGGTGGCTGAATATTACCAATCTTGACTCAGGATCTTGCCTTCCACTCTTTCACTTGAGAGCCGTATGACCTTAGGGAAGTCAAGCAACCCTCCTGCTACTGGGCGAGGTTTCAGCGTATGCCAATTTCAATCCCTTAGCGCAGTGTGGGGCACACCGAGTGTCTGGTGAGCGGCAGCTTTTATCATTCCCTTCTTGCCAGATCCTAAATCTGCCCTGAGGTCTCAGATCCTCCAGACCAGGAAACACCATCAGATCCAGCAGGCGCAGAGCAAACCATAGGAATAATCTCAGCAGCCTCCAGGCAACAGTCTTCCATTTTCCAGCCCATTTTCCTAAAGTGAGGCAGGAGAGATCCTCATCGGATTGAGATTAGACCAAGGAGGAACTTCCCAATGGGCAGGCCAGGAAAGGAGGTCGGGAGAGGAATTGGGGGCACCTGCGTTAGGGGAGGAAAGGAGAGAAGAGGGTTCCAGACTGCCAGCTGCCAGTTTAGAGACAGAGGGATGAGTGGGATAACCTATTCGTGCAGACTCCGCGTGCGGGGCGGCTCGCTGCCCAGTTTACCTTAATTTCCAGAGACACTCTCAGCTGAGGCCGGACCTCCAGCAGCTCCTGCCCCGGCTGCCTGTCAGTTTGTCAGTTGACCTCCCTGGCACTGAGCATTCCCTGGGAAAGGGACAGCAGGAGGCAAGATGACCTCTTGGTGCTGGAGTCGGGGGAGCAAGGAGGGTCTTGCAACCTGAGGTGTCTGGAATTCTTTGACTTTCTAACATCCACAGCCTCTTTTTCCTGCATCCCACGGGTTCTCGCTACTCAAAGTGTGGTCCACAGACCTACGGCATCAGCATCGCCCAGGGGCTTGTCGGGAGGGCAGAACCTCAGCTCCGCCAAGTCCTGCTGAATCAGAATCTGGGTTTTAAAGAGACCTTCAGATGATTAGAGTTTGAGAAGCACTTCCATAGGTGATATTTTCAAGTCTTGCGGCAACTCAGCGTATGAAAAACTGCTACGGATTATGAGTCTGGGGTATGGTGGCTAATTCACCATGTGTCATTCATTGAATCACTTTCCCTCTCTGAGCCTCCTCTGGAAAGTGAGGCAGCTACTCCAGACAAACCCTCACATGCCCTCCAGACCTGACAAGTTCCGGGTGAGGGTAATGCTCCCCCATACCTACTTCATCAGAAACGGAAAGCCAAGTTCAGGCCATGTTACCCCGTTTGCGTGCAGTCCTGGGCACCGAGGGCTCTCCCCTGTGCCCTGGCCCACCCCAGGGGCAGGCCATGGCAGGCTCTCCCATCCCTGCTCGGTCCTCTTGCATATCGTTTCACCTTCCATCAGTGACAGCGGAAACCAGCCTTCTTCTCCATCCTCTGTTCCACCTAAAGGCTTTGGGATTAAACACTTTCTCCCCTTCCTTTTCCTGCACTGGACAAATCTATCTCACTAGAGCTCATTCCATAATTCCCCAGCCTTCCCCAGCGGAGAATTGGCAAGATTCCCCCTTTCTTGCCCATGGTTCATTAATTCAACAACTATTTACAGAGGACCTGTGAGTATAGGGCCCTGTGCTAAGATGGGATCCAGGAAGCCAGCAGGGAGCAAGACAGCCAGGGTCCTGACCTCAGAGCTGGCACTCTGAGAGGAAGGACAGATGTTAAACAAAGAGTGACACCATTGATAAGTCCATTACCATTCATTTATTCTATCAGCTATCATTAATTAAACACCTACTATGTGCCAGGCACTCGGGACTCATGGATCAAAATAAAGCACAAAAATATCCCTGCTCCTCTCAAATGTAAAATTGTTCAGAGTACTGTAAAGGTGTGGGTATGGGTATATGCCACCTCCTTCCCACTCAAGATTTAGAAAGAGCCCATGGAAAAAAAAAATAGAAAGAACCCATGATTCATTACATTTTCTTTTGTCTTCTATGGGGAAAAACTCCGATCCTGTTAGGCCCTAAGAAGAGATCCCATTCTCTGTCTAAATCCCTCAGCGGGGGCAGGATATAGGAGGACCCTTTGCACTTCTCTCCCTCTATATTAGTGGCTCAGTCCCAAGCCCTGAGTCCGAGTCAGCCTGGGCAGTGAGGAGGTCCCCAGAGGAGGCTGGGCCCCGCCTTGGGTATGGGGGAGCTTCCTGCCTCAGACTCCCCTTTCTCTGCTTGCCTGGCAACCTCTTGTCCCTTCCCTCCCCTCTCTTTCCTTCCTGGCTCCATTCCTTCCTTCTTCCTTCCTCTTTCATTGCCCTCTCCCTGCCTCCTCATTTCCCTTCCTCTTAAGTGGTGACCATTTCCCCCAAGGCCCTGACACAGCCCTTTCTCACCTGGAGCGGACCATGCACTGCAGCTGCCTGGCCGAGGGCGTCCCGGCCATGCCCGGCAACTACTGGATCTCAGGTGAGCCTCTTTTGCCAGGTCTCCCCCCACGCTCCTGTGCGGTGGCCTTGGCGGGGCCTCCAGAGCAGCAAGGTGGCCTTCACACACCCCTCCCCACCCCAGGCTTGGCCTTCCCCGACTGGGCCTACAAGGCAGAGTCGTCCCCAGGCTCCCGGCAGATCCAGCTGTGGCACTTCATCCTGGAGCTGCTGCAGAAGGAAGAGTTCCGCCATGTCATCGCCTGGCAGCAGGGAGAGTACGGGGAGTTTGTCATCAAGGATCCAGATGAGGTGGCCCGCCTCTGGGGCCGCAGGAAATGCAAACCACAGATGAATTATGACAAGCTGAGCCGGGCCCTCAGGTGAGAGTAGGTGGCCAAGAAGACCAGGGAGGGCAGAGTTCAAGGAAGAGGGCTGTGGTTTTTGGCACCCCTGTCCCACCAAAGCTTGGGAAATGTCCCTGCATGTAGTAAGATGCCCATCGGTTCTCCAGGAACCGCTCTGAGTTAGCCTTGCTGCGGGGGGACGGGGCGGGGAAGGCTATGAGGGGGTCTCTGAATCCGTCCCCTGCTCACTGGGCCAACGCTCTGTCCTCAACCTCGGATTCTCCAGGTATTACTACAATAAGAGGATCCTGCACAAGACCAAAGGCAAAAGGTTCACGTACAAGTTCAACTTCAGCAAGCTCGTCGTAGTCAGCTGTCCTCTGTGGGAAGTGCGGGTGCCGCCGTCCCCCCATCTGCTGCTGGGGGCCCCTGCCCTGTGTCGGCCAGCCCTGCTGCCCATGGGTATGCAGAGCGAGGTAGGCACGAAGGTGGCCCCTGTCCCCAAGGCTCCTCCAGGCCCTGCCCCTCCGCCCAGGAGGCTGCCCCCACATCCTCCTGTCCGCCTCGGGGGCCCATCAGCCTGCAACGCTCTTCTCCCTCTGCATCCTAGTCCCTGAGTGCCCAGGGGCAGGGGTATTTGACAGTCCGCATGGAACAGCAGCCACCTATGAGACAGGGTGACTCCTGTCCTGGCATCACTCCACTGATGGTGGACCAGAGGGAACGGGGTAGGGGTCTCAGGGGAGAGTCCAGGGCATCTGAGACTGTAGGCAGCACATGGAAGTGGTTATTCAACAATCAATATGAGAGTGGGGCATTGTTCCAGCCGCTGGGTGACGGAACCAGTGTGTACTGGAGGAGAATATGCCAGGGAGAGCCCGTCCCACTCCCACCCACACTCCTGACTCCTCAGCTCCTGCACAGCATGCTGTTCGCCCACTGGGCCACGGTGGAGCAGCTGGCGGGACAGTGGACCACCCGAGGACCACCAGAGGCACCGGGGGACAAGAAGGGGAGCAGCAGCAGCAGCCACCGTGAGTGTGCAAGGCTGGGGAGGGCCCAGGAATCTCTCCCTCACACGGCCGAGGGGGCGTGAGACAAGGGAGCTTATACAAGTCATTCGTTCATTCAACCAACACTCACTGAGCACCAGCTGTTTACCAGGTGTGAGGGTTCGGAGATGGAGGATGGCCCTTCCAGATGCGCAAGCTGATGGGGAGCAGAGATGGGATTACTGCCAGTGACTGTGCTGAGACTCAGGAGAACACAGGTGCTATGGGGCCCAGAGAAGGAACTGGCTTCCCAGAGGACATAACCCCCGAGCAGGTGAAGGAGGTAGAGAAAAGACGCCCAAGCAAAAGCAATAGCATTTATAAAGCAAAACGCCACGAGCAAGCGAAGGAAATCTGCAGACCTGCTAGTAGCTTGCTACGGTCAGAGAGTATGTCACGTGATGGGCCTGGGAACAAGCAGGAAGGGTGAGAAATGGGGTTGGCAAGACACACAGGTGTCTGGGCACAGAAGGCCTCGCAAGCCATGTTAAGATGGTGGATGTTATCCCATGGGCGGGGGGACCAGGAGGGAGAGGCGTGTTCAGATTTTCACTTTATAAAGATTGTGTGTCGAGTCTGGGTTGGACAAGGCATAAGACCAGGGTTGGGAGGCTTTCGAAGATAATCTAGGCAGAAGACGATGGGGCCAGCACCAAGACAAGGCCGTGCGGTGAAGAAGGAGGCTCAACTGGAGAGAGACCGGGAAGATTAAGTTCACTCATTCATTTCTTCCTGCATCAGATGTTTAATGACCTCCTTTTTAATGTGCCAGGCACAGTCCTAGGGGCAGAAGGTGCCGATGTGAGCAAGACCTCTTTTATAGTGCTTGGAGGCCAGAGAGGTGCAGGCATTCAGTTAACGACAGATAAGTGATCATGACTGTACTGACTGTTGCAGGGACAGTCAGGGTGCCCAGGCCCTCAGGGAAGACTTTCTTGACAAAATGACATTCGAGCTGAGACCTAAAGTGTACAAGGTGTCAGCGTAGCTCAGAGGGAGTGGGGAGAGCACGGCAAGCCGAGGGAACAGTGTGTGCAAAGGCCCTGGGACAGGAAAGAGGGACTGGGAGGAGGCCAGTGTGGTGGCACACGGCAAGCGAGTGGAGGAGAGGGTGGGAACGTAGGCAGACGTCAGCCTCACAGAGGCTGGAAGCTGGAAGGTGACATCAGATTTCCTGTGAAGACCACAGAGACCCAAGAACCACCCTCCACTGCAGGCGATTTCATGGAATAAGGGACTTATGGCAGCTGGGGTCCCAGACTCTGCACCCCAGCGAGTGCGGCCTAGGCCGTGGGTGTGGGGCAGCGCAGACCTGCTGGGACTCGCTGGGCCACTGCCTGGAGCTAGACAGTACCTGAACAGTCGTCCTGTTCCTCCACCCCCAGCCACCCGCTCTCAGCCCTGGGAATGCCTTGGGCACAGAGCCTGTCTCTTTGGAAAACTGTGAGGGGGGAAAAAGTGTCCCTCCCAAGCCTCAGCACGGAGTGGTTACTTTGCAACTCCCTGCCCTGCGCGGGCACACACGCATGCCTGCCTGTGATTGGGCCCTGAGGGACACCGGGCAGGTTTAGGTCACCAGAAGATTACCAGCAGCCACATGCCCCACTCCCGGATTGGGACTCCAGAGGACTGTGCCAGGCCCTCACCTCCACCCTCACTCAGAGCATTTGCTGCCAAGAAAGGAAGCTGCTTCCAGGAGACAGAGAGCCGGAGCCGGGGAGCTGCAGGGCCAGTGTCGGGAAGGGGTGGGAGAGAGAGGGGAGGACTCGTAGAAACAGCTCCTGCACATGCCTACTAGGCCGGGAGGGGAGACAGCCTGGACCCCGGGCACCATGGACACAAGCGTCCTGTGAAACAGCAGTCCCCATCTCGTCCAAGGGCCTGAGGAAAAGGACAGTGGCCCGGAGAGAAAAGACACTCTGGCCAGGTCCCCACGCTTGTCCTCGCGGAGGATCGTTGTTACTGTCCTCTCTTCACCCACCTGACAGCAGGAATGTTGCTCCTGTCAAACACACTGGGTGTATTAAGTAACAACTACTTTGTTTTTCCAGTTTTTAGTCACTCTAGCCCCCCCAATGTGACCACGTTGATCGATACTTGCTCTTTTCGTTCAATGATGTGCTTTGCTAAGAAAATTGTGCAATTGCAGTAAGGCTTTTGGAACTGTAGAAAGTGGTGTGAAGTTAGGCCAGGCGCGGTGGCTCATGCCTATAATCCTAGCACTCTAGGAGGCCGAGGCGGGCGGATCGTCTTGAGCTCAGGAGTTCGAGACCAGCCTGAGCAAGAGCGAGACCCCGTCTCTACCAAAAATAGAAAGAAATTAATTGGACAGCTAAAAATATATACAGAAAAAATTAGCCAGGCATGGTGGCGCATGCCTGTAGTCCCAGCTACTCGGGAGGCTGAGGCAGGAGGATCGCTCGCCCAGGAGTTTGAGGTTGCTGTGAGCTAAGCTGACGCCACGGCACTTGCCCCAGGCAAGAGAGTGAGACTCTGTCTCAAAAAAAAAAAAAAAAAAAAAGAAAGTGGTATGAAGTTATATATAATCATCTCCAAGGACCTCAGGCTGGGAGGCCCTGCCGTAGGGTCTTGGGGGGTGCTTCCAGACTCGTCCTCCCCCTGCCCGGAGCCTGGAGTCTGGAAGGTGTGGGAGCAGGGATGTCTTCTTGGAGGAGGAGAGTTATGGGCAGAGTCAGACAGACAAGAAGAAGGTAGGGGCTCCCCGCCACCCACCCAGGCCTCCCAGTCATGAGCTCTGCAGGCCCCTTCTTACCCATTGTTGCCATTGATCTGAGCTAGGACAGGCAATTTTATGGATGAAGAAACAGAGGCCTGCAAATTTAAATGACAAGCCCGAAGCCACACAACCAGTTCTTTGCCCAGCTAGAACAGAGGCCTTTGCTGCAGGGGCCAAGAGTGAAGAATGGATTCATTGAGGTCTGGCAAAGAATATCCTTCTTTCATTCATTCAGTCACCACGTTTTTATTGAGCACTTACTATGTGCCAGGCTAGACTGGATTCAGGGGAGAATAAAACAGAAGCAGTTCCTGCCCCCACAGAGTTTGGGACACAGACATTAAATAAAGAAGCACACAAATGACTACATGATGCTACCTGAGCTGCGTGCCCTGGGGGACAGGTTCGGGAAGTGAGGAGAGCAGCTGTCACCTGGGCTGGGGAGTCCTGGGAGGCTTCCCCAAAGAAATGACATTTATGACGAGACCTGAAGAAAAGCACGAAAGGACGGCAGCTAGCAGGGAGAGGGAGAGAGACTTTCGTGCCAGAGGTGAAAAGGAACAGGGAACCAGGGAACGGGGCGGCGCGGGGCATCCCAGAGCACTGGGGGTGCGCCCGTGACCCTTCCTCTCTTTCTCCTTCTCTAGGACTTGGCTCTGCCCCAGGCCCCTGCCGGCTGGGCCCTTGCTGCCATTTGGGGAGCATCCAGGGCGAGCTGTCCGGGTTCACCTCCTTCGCCCCTCCCCTCCCGCCCCCTCTCCCCTCCGACTGGACCCACCTTTCAGGGCCCTTCTTGCCTCCTCTGGCCTCAGAGCAGCAGCTCCCGGCGTCCTCCAAACCAGACACTTTGCTGCCAGGACCGGGGTGTCCCCCCGGGGCCCGGCATTCTCCAGGGCTTCCCCTGCTGGCCGGGCTGGGCCAGAGTGCAGGGGAGAGACTTCGGCGCTTGTCCGTCAGGCCGGAGGGGCTGGAGGTAAAGCCTGATCCTGCGATGGGGGCTCAGGGGGAGCCCAGGAAGGGCTTCTCCTCACAGACCCGTGGCCTCAGAGCTGGGGAGGACAGCCCCGCGTCCCCCGACCTGGAGAGCCTCAAAGCAGTGTGGGCCTTGGATCCTCCTTAATTGGAGAGAAGATGTGAAGTGGGGGAACGGGGGTCCTCCAAACTCGTCCCTGCTCTTGCCCACCTTCCCTGGCTGGACACGGGCCGAAACCGCAGAGGATTTGAAGGGGCGGAGTTGGACCCAAGGTGGGGGCCTCGCCGGGAAGGCACAAACGTGGGGAGGAGGAAACTGAGGCAGGGTGCCCCTCCCCTCCCACCAAATTGCTAATCAGACTGAGGAGACAGTCTTAATCTCAACTTTTCTTGACGGCAATGGGAACAAGGTTTCCATCATCTGAAGCCCCCCCATACCTGCCCACGTGAGGGGGGAAATTAAGGGTCTAGGCTGGGGAGGGGCCAGGGTTGTTTCGTCCCTCAGGCCTGTGGTACCCAACCCCGGTACCAGTCCACAGCCTGTTAGGGACCCGTCTGCAGAGCTCCATAACCCCCCACCTCTCTCCCCTGCATCCATGGAAAATTTGTCTTCTATGAAACTTAGGAAGTGGCGGGGGTGGTGAGGGGGGGGGCCTGCACAACAGGAGTTGAGCAGCAGGCAAGCGAGCAAAGCTTCAAGCTTCATCTTCATCTGTATTTATAGCCACTCCCCATCGCCACCACCTGACCTTCCCACCCCGCCCGCCACCGCCCTGCTGTGGAAAACTTGCCTTCCATGAAACCAGTCCCCGGTGCCAAAAAGATTGGGGACCCCTGCCTCAGGCCACTCCTTCTCTGGGGCTCATCTCCCTAACCCAGGCTAAGGCCTCCAGTCCCCTTCCCACGGCTCTGTGCAGGTCCCTCCCATCCCTCTGATTTCTAAGGCCCTAGAAACTCCTGTCCCCTGCAGGCACTTCCTTCTATCTCCATTTCCCCAAGACCCAGGCAGGTGGGGTAGGAGGACCCTGGCCTCCTCAGCTCTATAATACTCCACTGCGACCACAAATAAAATGCCCTTGCGAATTGTCCTCTGCCCCCTCCCAGCTCCCCCTGTGTTCTGATTGGCGTGACAGGAAGGGGGCAGGGGTGGGGGGACCTAGGGGAGGGCCTGAGCCCTGGAGCGGTGGTAGACATCGGACCCCCCAGTCTCCTCCCTCCCGCCACCATCTCCTCTCCAGAGAAAGAAGCCGAAGGAATCCGGGGCATGAGGGGCTCCCTGGACGACATGGGAAACCAGCCTCGAGGCAGAATCTTCAGAACAGAGCAGAGCAGGGGCTTTGCAGAATGACCCTCAGATCCCCATGGAGGACCTCGGAGCAGAAGGGAAGACAGAGGGCGTTGGCAGGGGTCCCTCTTCCTCCGCTCCCCAGGCCGTACCAATGCCACACAGAGCAGACGTGAGGCATCTGGTGGCTGGAGAGTTGGGGGCATGTGAGAGAGAGGGTCTTCGCTCAACCAGGACAGGCCAGCAGAGAGGGACACTCCAGGAGCCAAGGCAACCGATCCACATTGCTCTCCTGTCTCTAGGCCACCAATTTTACACTCAGAATGTGTCTCCCCTTCCTCTCCACGACATGGAGTATGAACTAAGGAGGCACAGAGGGCCCCTTTTGCCCATTGTTTGTCCCTGTCCCTCAATCCAAGGAGTAGGTGTGCGTCCCCCTCCCGGGGGCTCCCAGGGCTTTTGCTTTCTGCAGCCTCTCGGTCCTTCCCCGTGGCAGACGCAGTGCCACGCGATGACAACGGGAAAAGAGAGACGGGGTGGGACGGAGGGGGCTCTCGTCCCACGGAAAGGGTGAGATGGGCAAGGAACCCGGGCCCTGGCTCTCCCAGCTGGATCTCGGCCAGGAGAAAGGATCTGCGGGAGTTCTCCATCTGCGTCTGCCTCCCTCAACGCAGGTGCCAAAAAGAGGGACCACAGAGCCTCTCTCCCAGGAGTTCCCAGGGCTAACTGGGAAAACTGCTTCTCACCTGTCCCCAAAGCAACAGGCCCATCCCCAGCCCTGCAGCAAGGATGAACCCCCAGGGGCTTTCCCATCTCCCTGCCCAGGTTTTGGAGACAAAGAGCTAGTGTCGTCTGCTCCGGCTTAAGGAACTGGATGGTGTTGTCACGGGGCATGGGCCCTGTTCAGACAGACCAGCCCCAGGGACAGGGCTCTTCTCCCTAATGGGGACCCTCGTGTGCCCTCTGCCTGACCCCACCTCCTCTTCGGTGGTTTGTGGTGGCTGTGACCCCACATTTCAGGCAATGGAAAATTATTCTGAAATTTTTCTTGGGGGTAGGTGAACCCCAGAGGACTTAAACTTCCAGGTGGTATGTTCTGCATTGTAAGCAATGATTTGAGGAGAGCTGACTTTCTCCACCTTGGCACTATTGACGTTTCTGGCTGCATAGTTCTTTGGCGTGGGGAGCTGTCCTGTGCATTCCGGGATGTTTAGCAGCAACTGGGGCCTCCACCCAGTAGATAACAGTAGCACCCTGCCCTACCCAATTGGAATAACCTAAAATGTCTTCAGACACTGTTAAATGTCCCCTGGGGAGAAGGGGAAATCATCCCCAGTGGAGAACAACTAAAGAAGAGAAGGGCTTCAGCAAATCCAGATGTGGCAGGGATGAGAACCAGGCTCCAGCTCAGAGAGCTGGGGGCCTCCACATTGCAAGAGTGCCCTCTGGTGGCCAGAGTCAGGCCCAGCAGTCTGAAAAGTTCGGCGCTCTGCACTAGGCTGGGTGTGCCGAGCCCACCCGGGGCTCTTTTGAGATGAAGTGGTGATGGGCACCTTGGAGTCCACTGAGAAGAGGATGGGAGTCGCAAGATGAAAAAATTTTATGAGAACCCTCCCACTTCAAGCCCCCTTAGCAAATCATAGGATCAACAGGTCTAACGTGACGACAGAATCTGTGGGCTGTCGGTTTCTGGTACAATCAGATGCAGTCATCGACCCCAGACATCACACCCTCTGGCCCTCTGTGACTGTCAGCCTCACCTGGGGGCAGCATGGTCTGGATGCCCAGGCTTCTCTGGGAGCAGCGGAAACCAGGACAAGGACAGCCAAGCCAGCTCCCAGCCACCCTGCTCCTGGGCACTCAGCTCTATTGCAGCAGGGACACCAAAAGGCAGATTCGTGGGCCTCAAGGATTTTAGGGAGTCAGACTCCCAGGCTTCACAAATCTTATGCTATTAGGATCCAGAAGGGAGCTTTGAAATCATCAAGTTCAACCCGCCTATCTTTATAGGCCTGGAAAGAGGAGGGGACTTGTTCAAAATCATGTGCATAGAAGAACCGAATTTAGAATATACATTTCCCAATTATCATGTCAGTTAATGCTCTTTCCATCCCACCATAATCACTTGACTAGAGAGTCTAAAATTCATCAGAAATAAGAAAATATTAATATGTTGAGAGAAAAATGTAAGTTATTCCTGTGTGGTTCTTAACATGACCATAGTAGTGAGCATTTTCCTTTTTGCGTGCATTTTGGCACTTGATTACATAGCGTCTGGTTTTATCCTCTAATTGTCCCATGTGCATTAATATCACGTCCCCATAAAGGTGGTATTCTAGGGGTAATACAGCACACACACACACGACAACATTTGATTAGCGTGTGGAAGAGGCCTTGGAGATTTAAAAAAAAAAACAAAACCAATGTATTTGCTGCCCTAAATTATTGGTGACAGTGAGGATAATCCCCTCCCCCTCTTTTATTCCCTAATGACGATCTTGACCCAGGGGAGAAAAAAATTCAAGCACCATACATGTTTTATATGTATAAGGCTTCAGCCCTCAACCCTGATCATGCCCACATAAACATGGATAATGTCATACATGCTGTTCCATAGCACAATTAATATTTCATGGACATCTTTCCACTTATATATACATACAAATATACAGTCATGCTCTGCTTAACGACAGGGAAACATTCTGAGAAACGCATCATTAGGCAATTTTATGGTTGTGCGAACATGGTAGAGTGTACTTACACAAACCTAGATGGATACGTAGCCTACTGTGCACCCAGCCTGTACGGTACAGCCTATTGCTCCCAGGCTACAAACCCATGCAGCGTGTTACTGTGCTGAATACTATAGGCGAGTGTAACACAGTGGTAAATATTTGTGTATCTAAACACCAAACATAGAAAAGGTGCAGTAAAAATATAGTACAAAAGGATAAAAATGAATGGAGGTTGCAGGACTAGAGCTGTTCTAGGTGAATTAGTGAGTGAGGAGAGAGTGAGTGTGAAGGCCTGGGACATAGCTGTTCACCACTGCAGACTTTATAAACACCGTACATTTAGGCTGCACTAAATTTATTTCAAAATTTTTTCTTTTTTCAATAATAAACCAACCTTAGCTTGTAACTTTTTTACTTCATAAACTTTTTAATTTTTTTTTTTTTTTTTTTTTTTTTTTTTGGGACAGAGTCTCACTCTGTTGCCTGGGCTAGAGTACCATGGTGTCAGCCTAGCTCTCAGCAACCTCAAACTCCTGGGCTCAAGCGATCCTCCTGCCTCAGCCTCCCAGGTAGCTGGGACTACAGGCACGTACCACTGTGCCTGGCTAGTTTTTTCTATTTTTAGTTGTTTGGCTAATTTCTTTCTATTTATAGTAGAGACAGAGTGTCGCTCTTGCTCAGGCTCTTCTCGAACTCCTGAGCTCAAGCAATCGTCCCACCTGGGCCTCCCAGAGTGCTAGGATTACAGGCGTGAGCCACCACGCCCAGCCTAAACTTTTTAATTTTTTTAACTTTTAACTCTTTTGTAATAACACAGCTTAAAACACAACATTGTACAGCTGTACAAAAATATGTTCTTTCTTTATATCCTTATTCTATAAGCTTTTTTCTAGTAAAAAATTTTTTTTTACTTTTTAAACTTTTTTGTTAAAAAACTAAGACACAAACACACATGTTAGCCTAGGACTACACGGAGTCAGAATCATACGGATCGCTGTCTTCCACCTCCACATCCTGTCCCACTGGGAGGTCTTCAGGGGCAATAACATGTTTGGCTCTGTCATCTCCCACGATAGCAATGATTTCTTCCGGAATACCTCCTGAAGGATCTGCCTGAACTGTTTTGCAGTTAACTTTTTTTTTGTAAGTGTAAGGAGTCACTCTAAAATAATGATTAAAAAGTATAGTATAGGCTGGGCACGGTGTCTCACGCTTGTAATCCTAGCACTCTGGGAGGCCGAGGTGAGTGGATCGTTTGAGCTCAGGAGTTCAAGACCAGCCTGAGCAAGAGCGAGACACCCCGCTCACCCCGTCTCTACTAAAAAAAAAAAATAGAAAGAAATTAGCTGGACGACTAAAAATATATAGAAAAAAAATTAGCCGGGCATGGTGGCACATGCCTGTATTCCCAGCTACTTGGGAGGCCGAGGGAGGAGGATCACTTGAGCCAAGGAGTTCGAGGTTGCTGTGAGCTAGGTTGATGCCATGGTACTCTAGCCCGGGCAACAGAGTGAGACTCTGTCTCAAAAAAAAGTATAGGATTGGCCAGGCGCAGTGGCTCACACCTGTAATCCTAGCACTCTGGGAGGCCGAGGCGGGCAGATTGTTTGAGCCCAGGAGTTCGAAACCAGCCTGAGCAAGAGCGAGACCCCATCTCTACCAAAATTAGAAAGAAATTAATCAGCCAACTAAAAAAAATATATAGAAAAAAAATTAGCCGGACATGGTGGCACGTGCCTGTAGTCCCAGCTACTCAGGAGGCTGAGGCAGAAGGATCACTTGAGCCCAGGAGTTTGAGGTTGCTGTGAGCTAGGCTGACGCCACGGCACTCACTCTAGCCCGGGCAAAAGAGTGAGACTCTGTCTCAAAAAAAAAAAAAAGTATAGGATAGTACAATATAGTATGGTATGGTAAATACATAAACCAGTAACAGCTGTTTATTGTCATTATCAAGTATTATGTACCGTGCACAATTGTGCGTGCTACAGTTTCATAGGACTGGCAGTGCAGTAGGTTTCTTTACAACAGCATCACCACAAACATGTAAAGAGTGTGCTGCATCATGACATTACAACAGCTTCAATGTCACTAGGTGATAGGAATTTTTCAGCTTCATCACAGTCTTATGGGACCACCGTCATATATGCCGTCCATTGTTGACTGAAAAGTTGCTTTGTGGAGCATGACTAAATATGTATTAATAATTCAGCAAACATTTATTAAATGCCTACTATGTGCCACACACTGTGCTGCCAGGTGCTAAGGGGTGCCTGAAGACGCTTTCATCTGAAGTGTCACACAGGCAGCCTGACAGAAGTCAGTAGTCGCACAGAAAGCAGGTGAGCGCACAGGAGGGATGGGGGTGGGGAGGATTGGAGAAGGAGCCCGGGAGGCCCTTGGGCGGTGCAGGGGCCTGACTATCCCAGCAGGGGACTGAGTACAGAGCCCTTGCCGTGCAAGGCTTCTTCATAAATGTTCGACATCTAATTTAAATATAAGTGGGGGTTTTTTTTGTCTTTTTTTTTCTTATCCAAATCAGGAAAGATAATTTAAATATAAGTTTTTGTTTTAAATACCTGAAAACAAATCTTAACAAATCACCTCTAATCCCCGAATAAAGAAAGCCAGGCAATATGTGCCAATTGTTTATGAAATTGTCAAAAGGCTTACACAATTTTTTGATTACTTTTTTCCATCTGATGTAACTTTATTAACACTTTGCCATGTATTTACAGCTGATGTTGATCATCTTAACCACGGCAAATATTGTCACGTTGATTCAGCATATGTTTAACCATTACCCTTTTGGTGATCTTTTAGGTTGTTTCTCATTATTTGCTTTATAAATAAAATGGTTTCAACCCCTTTGTCCATAGTTATAATCTTTTTTTTCCTTGTATTAATTCTTTGAGATAAATTCTCAGGAGTGAAATTACTGGGTCAGAAATTATGACATTTTAATGGCTTTAGATACATATTGTCCAACTGTCCCCCAAAAGGATCATAATATTTTTCAAAAGTCACATTTACACACCACTAACTGTGAGCCATCCTGTCCTAAATGCATTGCATACATCAGCTCAACCAACACAAGTGCTTTAGTAGGTAGGCGCTACTATCATCCCATTTTACAGATGAGGAAATTGAGGGGTAGAGAGGTAAAATAACCTGCTCAGGGTCACATTCCTGGCAAGTGGCAGAACTAGGGTTCAGGCCCTAGCAGTCTGGCCCCACAATCTCTGCTCAAGTGGTGGCCTACAGTGCCACCCACAAAAGACAAGTCCTCCTGGAGCCGCGGCAGCCGTGGCTGTTTCCCGCCTTTGGCTACTTTTATTAATAAGAGTAAACTGTTACATCATCGCTGTCTTTTTTGGTGCATCTTCAAATAGTGAGGGAAACCACCATTTTTATGCTCCTCTGCTATTTATAATTTGGACTCTTCTGTTTTAAAATTAGGAGCAAGTACTACCTCTTTAATACAATATTGAGAAGATATTGTAAATTCATATCATGGCCAGGTGAGGAGGGAGGGAGGAAATAGGGATAGGTGAAGAAAGAGGAGGGCAAAAGGGGAAAGAACTCTTCAGAAGGCCTTGAAGGAAAGGGGGAAGAGAACATTCCAGATGCCAGGCTGGCCATCACTTACTTCGGTTAGTGTTAAAAAGATAAATTACTTTTATAGGACTCCCCTCTGGCCACTTGGGCTAAAAGCTGTAATTTCATGTGAAATGTTAATACTATAGCTAATTAATCGCTGTTGGTAATTCTTTCATTGTTTTGTCCTAAACGTTTCACAGGCTTTGACCAGGGGAAAATGAAGCAAGCATGGTCATAATTTCCTGGCGGGTTCAGCCAGGAGAAAGTCATGGGCGAGATGGGGTCTTTGGGCATCCTAACGCAACGAGCCCCACACAGCACAGCTGCCATGGCCATTGCCAGGAACTTAGCAATGGAGCCAGGGATATCATCCAGCCCAGCCCATTTATTTTTCAGTAACAAGTTCAAAGGCCCCTGAGGAGAATAAGTTGTTCTGGATTACCAGGAACAGCAAAATCTGTGTGTCAATCACATTCACTTTTCTTTCCCCCAACTTGCTATGCAATAATGGAGAAAATTCCACAGCTGCAAGACTTATTGCTACCATAAAACCCTCCCCCTCCAGCCTCATCTGAGCCCTCACAAGTCTTTGGCTAGTCCGGGGCCGGCTCTCAGCATCCTTTCTAAATCTTCTCTCTTACCAACATCCCACCTGCTTCCTCTCCACAGTTTAGGACACTTCCCACCAGGACACCCTGCCCTGTGCCAGCCTTTCCTTCCAGCCCCAGGAACGAGCTGTTCCCTACGTAAACAAGGGAAATCAGGCAAGTGTCAACTCTTCTGCTGACTCCATTTAATTGACTGGAGCCACAACTAGGAAGCACATAGTTAAGAAGGATTCTAAGATTGTGCTAGGGCTTAGGAAAGGGAGTGGGAATGGCGCCATGTTTTTTCCATGACTTCTGTATTACTAAATCCAGGGACTACATTTTGGTCCTTATCTTATTGAACCTCTCCTCTGCTTACAATGTCGTTGACAACCCTTCGTTCCATTAGCTGCCAAGATCCATCTCTTCCCAGCTCTCCGGTTCCTAAGACTGTCCTTTTCAAACTCATGTCTGGGCTTCCCTCTGCACCCCCACCTTTAGTGTTCTCCAGAACACAAGCCCACAGCCTAGATTCTAGACATCCTTCCTAGATAGTTTCAGTTTGGGCTCCTCTCCTGACCTTCTCCACCTAAATGCTGACTGTCCCCAGGTCTGCACAGCCACCCCTAACCTCTGGCTCGAGTTTCAAGGTCTTGGGTCCAACTGCCCACTGAGCTTTCCTGCCTGGATGTCCCATAGACATCTCAAACTTAGCATGTCCAAAATGGAATTCTTTGTCTCTGCGTCTAGTTCTGCCTTGCACCCTCCCTTTTCTCTCTATTTCTTGTCACCACAATATATCCAATTACACCCAAGCAGGAACTAGAGAGTCAGCCCATGCTGTCTTCTTCCTCGCCTCCCACATCCAGCAGGTCACCAAATTCTACCAATTTCACCTCCTAAACATTTCTCAAACCTGCCTTCTCCTGGACAACTCTGCACTGACCTAGCTTAGGCCCTCTTCAGCCTCTTAGGTAGTCTAATCTCGTCCCTTTCCAATCCACACTCCATACTGCCAGGATGCTGTTTAAAATGCCAATCTGATCATGTAACTTAAAACTCTTCAGTGCCCCCACCCCAAAAAGAAAAAAAAAGTCTCCGTACCCCCAGTGATGATAATTTATATGTACTATAATGCTTTTAAATAGATATAGACAAAAAACTAGGTATAAATATATATTTATGGCACATAAAACAACAAAAGCAATGGCAATTTACCAATTAAATAGGAACAAAACTATAAAGCCAATACATTTTAAAACAAAAACATTAATTTATTGTGACAGATGATGTTTGCTGAAACGAATTGCTGCACAAAATGTGATCATTGAACTGACGGCTCCAGCGCAGGGTCTCTGGAGTTTGGCACTCTGTGTGGTGACTCACTTCTCCCACCACTTTTCTCTATTGGAACTTCTGCTAACCCTTTGTTCATTCAGCCTGCTGGGAGGACATTTGGCCTCCTCCAGGCGCAAACGCATCATTTACATATTAAGTCCTCCTCTGTTCTTTTCTCATTAGCTGAGACAATTAAAGCAGCACTACTTGGTGCCAACTCATCGCCAACACAAAGGCAAATGCAGACACTGAAATCATTTGACAACATAGATTATAAAGTGCCATCCAGATGATCCGAATCATGATTATCTCATTTGTTTTTTATGTTACCATTCAAAGTAATACACAAAAGTTAACCTTTGCCCAGAAATTCCGTGGACTTCAGGTAAGACCTAAACGACCACGTCCAAGCTCCGTGTAGCATGCGATCCAGTTCACTGCTGCAGCCACGCACACAGACACTCACAGAGACATGTCTGCAGCCACTTCCCACCACCTGCTTGACACCCTGGCAGTACCAAGTCACTGATCCTCTGCTTTGGATGCCTGCTCATCCCTCTGACAACAGACCCTGCCTGCCCTCTTCTTAGGCTAACTCCCCCTAATCCTTTAGGATTTTACTTGGAAGCTCCTCTTGACCCCCTAGGCAGGGGCAACTGCCTTTCCTCTGTGCCTAGCACCGTCATAGCACTGACTGCACTGTGTGGAAATTATCCTGGAGTGTAAGCTGCCCCAGGGCAGGGACCTGGCCCTCTCAGTCTCTGCAGTGCTGGCACCTAGGCAGGGCCTGGCATATGGCAGCATGCAAACCATGGCTGCTGAACTAAAATCCAGGCTCCATATTCTAGTGGAGAGAAACTCTCACTGTGGCTGGGCCATGGAACTTGCTCTAATGATCATTCGTGACCTTAGACATGTCATCTCATCACCTTGAGCCTCAGCTGCCCCATCTATGAAACAGAGATGATGCAGATATACTAGTACGAGAAAATTTGATACAGCCTGGTTTTAAAAGCAAAATATTGGAAGCAACCTAAATGTTCACCTTAGTGTTGCTTAAACAAATTACAGTATATCCATACAATGGAATGCTATGAACTGTCAAAAAGAAAGAGGAAGTTCTTTATGTATCAATGCAGAATTACCTCTAAGATTTGTTTTAAGAGGAAAAAGGGGGGACAGTATAGTGTGGGGAGGATGTTACTATTTGTCTAAAAATGGTACAATACATATATATCAATATATAGGTTCATATTGACTTAATTATGTATTAAAATGACTGAAAAGAGAAACAACAACTAACAATGGTGGTCGTCTATTGGAGAGAAAAAAATGAGTAGAGGACAGATGTGAGAAGTAGATTTTTCACTGTGTATATTTTATACTTATGATTTTAAGCTATAAGACTATATTACACAAAAGTTAAATAAATTTAAAAGTAAAAGATATTATTACCTGCCATAATTACATCACAGGATCAAGTAGGAAGATAAAACAGACATGTTAAAAGCATGCACTGTTGTAAGGTTTAAGCAATAATGGCGTTTTTGTGGGCTGCTATCCTATAGTAGTACGAATAATTACATTAAAATGACAAATATACTTTCCCTTCTCCATCCCTGCCTCCCTCTAACACAAACCCGTTAGGGGAGCATCAAGCCTCGCTGTCATTTTGCAGAAGAAAAGAGACTGAAAGCAGGGAAGTGACAGCGAGATTGACACATGGTCTCACATCTGCTTCTAATACACAGGGTCCCACACCGAACCCTCCCCCCGAAGAGCCTTATAACAGCACCCTCTTCAGTTAGAGCACGCCTCCTTCCTATCCTCCCTTCCCATGCCCCGGTCCTACCCACACCTTCGCATCACCCCTCACTCAGCCAGGGGATCTTCCACAGATGGTTTCAAACATCTACCGTCAACTCCACATGTCATCTTCTCATTAGTCTAGGACACACGCTGGGTCTGGTGACCTCTTCTCACCTACTCTGACATTCTCGCAGAAACCTCAAGGCTGCAAAATCCAAACAAGCCCAATGGCAGGCTCCACACACAGGTTCTAGATGCTGACTCTAAGAACTTGAAACAGCCCCCTTCATCAGGATGAGTCACCTCTGATGGCCTTCCTACTTCCTATCAGTCTTCCCCATTGTCAAATGTTTCCAAGAAACCAGAACTGAAGGGGAAGAATGTCAGGGTTTGCTCTTGGAGAGCAGCCAGGTAAAACGAAAATAATACCCCAGTAATGTCCGCAGCAAGGGTCTCCTATGATGAGGAATTCTGCAATGAGTCCTGATCAGTTCAAGTCATGGCTGAAGAGACCCTGACGAAATGGACTTTGGTGTCACATGTTTATTCATTCAACGGATATTTATGGAGTGCCTATTAAGTGCCAGGTGCTGTACTAGATAATGGCATGCTGGCCCCTGCTTTCCAAAAAGAAAAATTTTAAAACACTGATTTAAAGCATTTGCCAATTAACACAGTGTAAATACTCCCACCATAGTCAATATCAAGCTACGTGACATTAGTGAATGTAAAATTGAGAAAAGTTGTCTACAACCAGCTCTCATGAGCCAGTACAAGTTGGCTCCAGCACACCGTTGGATAATGAACAAACTGCACAATCTCCACAATCATGAGTTTATGTACAGTAACTAACATTCATTGAATACTTACTATACGCCATATAACAGTCTAAGAATTTTATAGTTATAAACCATTTAATCATCGCAAAAACATGTGAAGGGATTATCATCTGACAGCAAAAAAACTAGACACACAATGTCAAATGATGTTAAGTGCTATGAAGCAAACAAACAGGATGGGGGAGAATACTAATTTGAAGTGTTTGCTGATTATCATGGTGTAAATACTCCTACCATGGCCAATTTCAAGCTACTGATGTGACTCGAATTGGTTTGCAAATTTCCTGAAAATTTACCAAATGGCTCTCATGAGCCAATATAAGCCAGTACAAGCCAGCTCCAGCATGTCATTTAGACAAAAAAAGGAGAAGGAAGGGAGACCAAATTCGGAATGATCACAGGTCTCTCTGGGAAGTAGAATTTAAGCAGATATTTGAAAGATGACAAGGAGATAACCTTGTTCGGAACCAAGGAACACCGAGAAAAATAGGCATGAAATGAAGTTAGAGAGAAAGGGTGAAGCCAAATCATTCGGTGTCTCAACAACAATGGGCAGGAGTTTGACATTTTTTCTAAATGCATCAGTGAGTCCTAGGTTTAAATCTCAGATCCACCGCTTACTAGGGGTGTGATTATTGGAGTGTTCTTTCACTTCTCCAAGCCTCAGTTTCCTCATCCGTGAAATAGATATGACACTTGAAACCACCTTCTCACAGGGTTGTCATAACTGATACATGAGATATGTGATATAGTGCCCAATACTGGAGCTACAATTATCATTGTGGATCCAATATGTAATGCCCATTCATGTGAGGACAGGACTGGGATGAACGTCTGGGAGCCGTAGAAAATTTACTCAATATGAGGGTGCTCTAAGGTCTCAAACTCAAAGGCCGACAGGGTCAGACATGTCATATGCAATAGAACATGATAAAGACTCAGGCAAACAGACAACACGCCATATTCCAAAGGGAACAGTTATTAATACAAGGTCCAACAGGTCATAGCCATGTGTAACATAGCCCCATGTTGACAAGTCTTCCAATTATTCCAGAGAAGCTAGAAATTCACATTTTTACATGAAATCTCCCCACTTATAAATGTTGACCCTAATTCTAATTTAAAACACTGTGTAGGCCGGGTGCGGTGGCTCACGCCTGTAATCCCAGCACTCTGGGAGGCCGAGGCAGGCAGATCGTTTGAGCTCAGGAGTTCGAGACCAACCTGAGCAAGAGTGAGACCCCGTCTCTACTAAAAAAAATAGAAAGAAATTAATCGGACAACTAAAAATATGTAGAAAAAAAAATTAGCCGGGCATGGTGGCTCATGCCTGTAGTCCCAGCTACTCGGGAGGCTGAGGCAGGAGGATTGCTTGAGCCCAGGAGTTTGAGATTGCTGTGAGCTAGGCTGACGCCATGGCACTCGCCCCAGGCAAGAGAGTGAGACTCTGTCTCAAAAAAAAAAAAAAAAAAAAAAAAAAAAAAAAGATAATAACAGTGTCTATGAAAAACCTACAGATAGCACCACATCTAATGGTTAAAAAAACAAATGCTTTCCCCTAAGATGAGAAACAATGCAGGATGTCTGCTCTTACTAGGTCTATCACCATTGCACTGGATGTTCTAGCTAGTGCAATAAGACAAGAAAAAGAAATTAAAGGAATGTAGATTAGAAAGGAATAAAACTGTTTTTATTCTCAGATAACATGATTATCTGCATAGATAATTTGATAAACTCTAAAAAATACCCACTAGATTTAAATGGCTTTACAAGATTGCAAGATACAAGATCAATATACAAAAACAACTGTATTTCTATGTACTAGCAGTAAGCAATCAGAAATCTAAATTTTAAAAATACCATTCAACAATAAATAAATAAATATACTCAACAACATAGATGAATTTGAAAATAATTATGCTGAGTAAAAGAAGGCATACCAAAAAGAATAGCTATTATATTTCATTTATATAATCCAGAAGATGCAAACTAATCTATGGAAACAAAAAGCAGATTAGTGATTACATGGGGACTAGGATGGGGGAGGGGGTCCAGTGAGAAGGGTTGGGAGGGAAGAATTAGAAAGGAGCAAAAGCAAACTTTTTGAAGTAGACAAATACATTCATTATCTTGATTGTGCTGACAGTCCCATGTGTAGAAATGTCAAAACTTACCAAATTGTACATTTTAAATATATGTAATTTATTGTATGTCAATACAAATGTTTTTGTAAATTTTTTAAAAGAATATTTTCAAGTTTTTAAAGCAGGTTTCAGGCAGTTTTTTTATTATCTTCCCCTTGGCATCTCTGCCTTTTTCATTTCTCGCATTTGATCCTGGGAAATTTTTCTTACTGGGAGGAAATAAAACACACATACACATACATAACATACCCACTTCCTAAAATATTAGCCTTCATTCTAAAACTGGTTTTCTTTCACACATTTTCCTTTACAATTCATCTTGTCACCTTCCCTGTTATTCAATTCATTTCAGTTACTAGGGGTGTGATGGGAGAGAGTAGGTTTCTAAGGTAACCACAGACAGGAAGGTACCAAGCTTGGGAGGCTGAAGTGCACACCTGGGAAGCGACTCTTCAGACAGTGCACACCTCCCTCAGTGGGAGTTAAGGTGAGAAGCTCCTTCTCCACTAAATGCCTTGAGATCCTCAAGAGGGATGAGGGGGCAAATCCCTGGGGGAAATAACTCGAGGGACACTGAGAGGGCAGACATAGAACTGGCAGCAATAAGAAAAAAAATGCTGGTCATTGCACCGCGGGAAAAAGAACTCTCTAGGGGACTGGGGAGTTAAATCCCTGAACTCCATTTCTAGCTCCACCCTCCCCAGTCTCTCCTCAATAAGCCCTGCACCTCTTCTATCTTTCTGAGAAGGTTCTGCCTATGCATTGTTCTTTGGTTTTATCTTTTCTCCTCAGTGCCTGGCCTAGTGCCCGTAGCATAGAGGCAATACAGTGATAGTCAAGCACAGACCCTGGGCCAGACTGCCTGGGTTCCCACCTCTGTGACCATGTGCAAGTTATTTCACCTGTTTGGACCTCTGTTTCTCCATCTGAAAATGGCAGTGATAATAGTTCCTACTCAAAAGGTTGCTGAGAGGATCAGGTGGTTAAAATTCGTAGTTTGCTTGGAACCGTATTTACATAGTAAGTACTATAGATGTTTGGGGTAGTATTACTTCATATTAAAATTTTACTGGGAACTCAACAGGTTGAATGAACATAATATTCTGAGTGACAATGAAATGACACCTGTAACAGAGATTTTAAGATTGGTTAGTCTGGCTACCCAGAGAGTTCTAGAGAAATCTAAATCAGGTAAAAAATAAACCACAGAATTTTCTCAGCCTTAGGACTAAACAATACCTTAATTAAGCCTCTCCACATCATCTTCCCAACTGACAAAGGTTTAAAAGGATCTCCAGTAAAAGAGTGGCATTCTTTCCAGCGGTGATTTTGCCAGACTGTCCCTTAACAGCACCCTAGAAGGAGAATGACTACAACCTGGAATCCATAACTCTTAAAACAAAACAAAACAAAACAAAACCCAGTTTTGGCTGAGGATGTCTGCCCATGAATGAGAAGTTGCTTCTCTAGGATTCACATTGTGAACCATTCAAGGTTTTCTATCACACATTTCCCTCAGATATTCAGTCAGGTATTAAGTTTCTAAAATCCCTCCTAGCAAATAAAAGTCAGACCATATTTACATTTTTTCTTTGCTTCTCACCACTTAAAGGTGATCAGATATGAACTGTAGCCTCAATGTATCAAGTATGGGATTTCATGCAAATTATCTAAAACCTCTCTGTGCCATAGTTTCCTTAACCATAATGTAAATGCATACAACAACTAGTGCCCTGCTTAGCTCATAGGATGTTGGTCAGATGAAAGAATTCATCTATTAATAAGAGTTCTGTGGGGAAAGGTTAAAAGGACTATGCTCATTTAAGTTATTACTTCCTAACATTCATCCTGATTTTCCTGCCCAGCACTCTATAGTTTACAAAGTCCATGCTTGATCTTACTAAATCCTTACAACCTGCAGATGGCCAGTCGCAAAGCTAGACAGGGATACGACCCAGAATAAACCCAGTTCTTTGGACTCCCAGTCTTGCACCCTTTCTATTAATCAACAGCTGCCTCCAGATTCCTACAACCTAGTTTGCCTTGGGCACAATCTAATCTACTTTGTTTTCTAAACTGAGACCTGCAGTTCACTTAAATAGCCAGCTAACTTCAGGGAACTCTACCCTGTCAAAGCCACCCCATTGTCTTCAAAGTGGAGTATGCAAGGAGATAAAATAGTGTGCACGGGGAAAATACTGAAGAATGCACTCATAATAATATTTAATTATAGCAAAAATAATTATTGAAGCTTTACTAATACTAAAGACCTAGCATTCTCACTTACTCACTATGTCAGAAGTCATCTGTCACATGCAGTATGTGAGAAGTGTCCAGGAACCAGAGGTTAACAACACAGTTGACATTCATTTACTTTATAATGTATGCCAACCACTGGAGAAAAGCCTGTTAATTGCTACGAAGTTTACAATTCTTTGTAATGACAGGGAGAATGACCATGAAAATCTTTGCTTTGCAGATTGACAATCGCCTGGGAAAGGCCTAAACCAAGATACTGAACATAGAAGAGATGCACATTTTTATTTCACGGTGTTCTGTGAAATGGCTGAATGAGTGACGAGAAATGGCTGTCGAGAGAATGCTACCTAGCACTTACTCTCAAAAGCAAAAACAAGTAACAAAAAGAACAAAAAATCTGCACCTAATCTGTCCCTTCAAGGTGAAGATGATAGTCTATCACTGAGTAAGAAGGTCACTGATTTCTAAAGAAACACATACTTTACGGAGAAAGCATTTTGAAAATGGATGATTGGAAATGGTTCCTATATTGTGATTTTTTATTCCCCAAAACAATGTGTTTCACCTATGAAAACCTTTGCCTGCACACTTGAAAAACTAGGAAACAGAATTTTAAACTTGTTTTTAAAATCTAAATGAAGTTTCTTAATGGTTTGAACCCATTTGTTAAAAATATAAAAATATGACACCTTCCAATCATTCAAGAGGGATTGATTTAAGACGTAAATTTAGTAGTTGAATTACAAATAGAAGTCTTTGCTTCACTGGTGAATGGATTGGAAAATGAGTATTATGATTTAATAAATGCAATCAAGGATGTACTTCTTCCAGTTAAATCTACCTATCTTTGACAAGCTTCTTTTCCAATTATGACAGCCATTAATTTTCACTAAAAAGTGTGATTTTTAAAATGTATTTTATCTTTATTTCAACCTTTTAATATTTCTACACTAGGGTATGTTTTATAAGGTATGTAATAAAACACATGTAAATAATTGTTTATATAACTATTACATATTAAGAAAACATTATTAAAAATATTTGGGGACCACTGTTCTATCACCACAGAGCTAGTGTCCACATTTGGGAGCATCATTTTTTGCAGGTAGTATGGAAAGAGAAGAAAATAAAGTCAGCAGCGCCTGGACTGTGGTGCTTCAGATGGGGGGCAGACCACCTGTTTTGGGGAGCTCCTGCTTAGGGATTGGTGGAGATGGGGTGAAGGCACCAGGTCCTTCTTTTATTTGCCAACCTGTACCTGACATAACTTAGAGAAAGCTCCTGGTTCATAGTAGGTCTTCGCTTGATGCTTATTAGTTTCTTTTTCCTCTTGCTATTTGCACTTCTAACACTGGCGGGGTCACTCAGAGCTTATGAATGTGTATGGTAAATTTACATATACATATATTCACCCCAAGAACAATCCAGGTAGTGTTGAAGTGGGAGAACATATGCAAACACACCACTGCCTGCAGAGTACTTTACAATAGCCTCCACCTAGGCAAGAAGACAAAGTTCCCCAGTCTTTATAATAAAAGTTTCTCTTTTATTTTAATGATTTTTAACCATAATGCTTGGGACCTTCTGACTAATGTCATGATACTTGGAAAGACTTATAAACAGTGATTCTACGACAGGGGGTTATGAAAAATTGTCCTGGAAAGGCTCTTCCATAGAGTTCAAAAACACTTTACACAGGCTGGTATTAAGATGCCCAAACCAACCCGAGAGCAAACTGCGAAGGGTCTCCCCACAAAGTCGGTGGCGTTAGAAGTGGGAAGGGCCCCAGAAACGGGAGAAAACAGTTAAAAGAACTCCTGACACACAAGGAGGCCGCGACAAATTTTTGAAAAAATACGATCATAAAAGAGGTGGCGAGAGTGTGCGCTGTGGTGGGGAGAGCAGGGGTGATGCCGGTGAACGCACACAGGTAAAACTGTACCCGCGAGGAGGGGCGCAGCGCCCGGGCACCGTGGCAGGGTGGGAAAGGGCAAAGAAACAAAGGTCGGGGCCTGGGCATAAGTAAGTAAAAGGGGGAAGAGCATCCGCGGAAAAGCGGCGAGATGGCACCGGGGTGGTGGCGACGGCGGGAGGCACGGCGCGTGGTGCCTTGAGGGGTCGAAGCCGGAGCCCCCTGCGAGCCGGGCCGGGCCAGGCCGGGGATCCAGCTAAGCCGGGAACCAGCTAGGCCGCGCGGAGGGGCAAGGCCGGCGACTGAGAGGCCGCAGAGGGGACCGGCCGAGGAGCGACGTCGAGAGGTCGCAGGGGGCAGGGCGCGCAGGGAGGTCTGGGCAGGGGCGGGTAGGCAGGCGCGAGCAGCGGCCGCAAGACCCGAGAAGAGGGCAGTCAGCCCGCCCCCGCCCCACGGCCGCCTCGGCGTGAGGGGAAAGGCCGGCGGGCGGCCGGCAGCGCGGCGAGGGGGAGGAGCCTGCGGCCCCGCCCCCCGCCGGAGCGAGGGAAGGAGAAAGGCTCGCAGGGAAGGAGGAGGGAGGAGAACGCGGGGAGGGGGCGGCCGGCCGGGCCTGCGCCCGAGCGAGCGGCGAGCTGAGGGGGAAGGGGCCCGGAAGGAGGCGAGCGCGGCCGGGACGCCGGGATTCGGACGCCCGCCCGTGCCGGCCTGCCGCTGCCGCCTTCCCTGCCTGCGCCTGAGCCCGGAGTCCCGAGCGGCCGCGAAGGCCGGAGCACGGCTGTCGGGCGTGGGGCGAGCGGGGCCGGGAGCCGGAGGCCGGGCCGACCGTCCTGCGCGAGCCACGGTGGGCTCCTGCCTGCGAGATTAGGCAGGGGGCGGAAAGGGAGGAAAAAGAGAGGCCGAGAGAAGCGAGGCGGTCGGATTTTCCAGAAGGCTGGTGTGGAAGAAAATCCCACCCTGAACTCAAATCCACAATAATAATCCAAACGAATAATAATAATAAGGGAGCAGTTTTTCTGGCCGGGCGAGAGAGAGGGAAGGGGGAACAGGAGGAAGCGAAACCTCCGTTTCATGGAGGCTGAGTCAAGAGAAATTTTCGGAGCCTGGATGTGGAGAAGCCAAACAGCAGAACTAACTCAGGAAATTGTCTTTCAGAAAAAGGCCAAACGTAGGCTGGGTCTGAGAATCAGGCTAGGGTAGGTGGAGGAACCTGCAAGTTTAAAGGAAAAAGAAAAGGAGAGAATATTTTCAGAGATTCTGTTTGGTTTGTGATTATTGCTACCATTTGAAAGGTAAAAAGCACTGCATTTCAGGTGTTTTTTGGTTTTTTCTTTTTGGTGCAATTGGCTCATTTAAGAATTTCAAAACCTTTAAAAGCTTTTTTTTTTTTTTTTTTTTAAGGAAATCCATAAATTTTGTTCCCAGGGTTGCGCTGGACTTGGAAGGAGTGGTGTTGTGTACATACTATTATATGGTTTTATTTATTTTTTTTACTGTGCAAATCAGCTGGATTTTTTCCAAGTGCCATTTAGGATTTATTCATATTTTTTTCCTTCCCTCAGATATATCTGCTGTTGTCATTTTAAGCATTTGAGACCAGAAAATTATTTTTTTTCCTCTTTGGAGCTAGTGGATCTCTTGCCAACAGAAGGACAGCTGGGAAAACTGGATTTAAAGGATGTTTTTTATCTGTATTTTGCAGTTAAGAGTGATATTTTGAAGGCACATTCTTTCTGTGATTCATTTTTTAGCCCATAGTGCTAACCTTGAAGAGATTTGTGGTTGGGTTTTTGGTTTCTAAGAAGGTCATAGTTTTTCCTCTTTTCCTTTTAGTGTTTTTTTTTAAGAGGGGGGAGGGGAAAAGGGGCTAAGAAAGGAGACCATGTTAACTGGTAGAAGTAGAATGGAGCGTCAGTTACCAGGGTCCTGAGAACTGGAGGAAAAAGGTTTCAATCTTCAAGTTGGGAGGCCCTCCTCTCACCTTTCTTAAAAATTGCAAGTGCTTCAATCCTGATCAAGACACCAAAGCTACTGGAACCGTGGAGACACTGAGAAACCATGAGTGTAAGGTTACCCCAGAGCATAGACAGGTAGGTTTGCTAATAATTTCGTTTTTCAACACTTTCTAAAGGAAAGCCTGGGAGGGAGGGTGTTGCATTTTGATAAAAGGTTGCAAAATAAGGGTCTGGCTGGGCTGTGGGAATTGGTGGGTTAGGAGCAGTGGTCTCTGGGGAAGGTTGGCATGTCTGTTTATGTTCTCTGTGTGTGTGTCCATGTTCAAAACATAGCTTTTGATTCAGCGTCTTTTTAATATAAGCAATAAACAGTGAAGCCAGGAGAGGGGAAGGAGGGGGAAATGCTTCCACTGGCTTTTGACTTTTGCCAGACTAGAGGCCGAATTTGGGTCCTCCCAACTTGCCTGCTTTGGGGTGGGAGGCAGGCGTAAGCCTAGTCATGTGACCCCCTGCCCAGGGATGGATTGGGACTGGCTTTAGGTGTTGGAGCTGCTGGGGGAAGGGCCCTGGCAGGGGCGTGGGCCTCCACCAGGCTGGTTGTTATGGAATGGTGGGGCTTGGTGATGGGGTGGATCCGATTTCTAGTATGAGGAGGATGTTCTTGGCCTGAATAATTGGACAGAAACACCCTTTGCCCCATATAGGTCTTGATTTTTACCCGTGACTGATATGGCTCCAAAATGCATAGGTCACATTAGAATTTTCTCCTCTCCAAGATTAGAGTTTAAATTGAGACCTGCCAACCAGCTGATACTCTAGGTTTAATCTTCCAAGCTGTTTTTTAATAAGCTTCACTCTGCAAAATGGGCCTTCCCTCTGCCTAGAGCTGGAAGGAGTTGTGTTGGGCTCTTAGGCCTGATGGGCAGAGGCTCTGGCCCTGAGTCTGAGCACATGATCCCCCTTTCCCCAAGAGTCTGCCCAGCCTTCCCTATATCACTGGTAATGTTACAGTGTGGTTTTAATTCTTTCTTCCAAATGATTGGACAACTTTGTAAGGTGTCTGCCTTTTCCCTCCCTCCCCTAGCCCTCCTCAACCCTTCTCTCCTTGAGAATCTTGAGGGGGGTGAGTTTTGTGGGCTCTGCACACATCCTAACTAGATTGATGGGTGGTTGGAGGACTGAACAAGCAAATGAAAGGACTGGGCCTGGAAAAAATGTTATTGGAGAGATAGGGAAGAATATTTGTGAGAGAACAGTTGCTCTCTCTGTGTCCAGTCAACCTTTGGTTATCCATGCTAATAATAATTTCCTTTTGGCTGTGGAATGTGGCCTAAAATGCATATAATCTCTCTCTCCCAAACACTAATCTCTGCATTGCCTCAGAGTCCTGTTTAGATTAGTTCAGCAATCCCTAGACAGGGAACTGACTTGGCAGTGGAGAAGAGGAGGCAGACGACCACAAAGGATACATGGCTGGTTCAAGCTCCCCTCCCCCTTTCTGTTGGCCTCTCTGTAGGTTGACGCTTGGACAGGGAGAACTGAGGCATGTCAAGACGAGGAGTGAAATGGGTTACATGGCTGCCCTTCTTCCCTTTTCAGCCTCTTGGAGTTCAGGAATTAGTGTACTTGCCTTTTAAAAATTTGTATGGTGAGCTATTTCTGTCAATTCGGGAATGTGAGAAGGTGTTGACCTAGGTGTTGGGGGATGCAAGAAGGAGAAAGCAATGAGGATTCTTGGATTGATGTAAGACACTCCTCTGGGAGTTTGGATATCCTCACAGATACAAATCTTTTTTTTTTTTTTTTTTTTTTTTTTTGAGACAGAGTCTCACTCTCTTGCCTGGGGCGAGTGCCGTGGCATCAGCCTAGCTCACAGCAACCTCAAACTCCTGGGCTCGAGCAATCCTACTGCCTCAGCCTCCCAAGTAGCTGGGACTACAGGCATGCGCCACCATGCCCGGCTAATTTTTTCTATATATATATATTTTT